>APFE031244583.1:0-17778 GCA_000404065.3 Pinus taeda | reverse complement strand
TTAACTAAATTTCCTAAAAATAAATTATTTATTAATATAATAATATTATTAATAATATTAAAATAAATTATAAATAGATTAATGAATTAAAAATTTAACTAACCTTGAATTTATGTTATATAATTTCCATAAAATGGACTATATATTATAATATTAATTATATTATTAATTTTACTTTTAATTTTTGGCGTGGGTCTCTTAGTCAAAATTAGTCATGATAAGCTGGAACTTGTCCTGACGATGAACCACACTGGTTGGTCCGTGACAAATGATTATCTATGTGATTTCACCGAAAATCCTCTAAACAATGTTATGGATCAAAGAAGTCTAAATTCCTTAATAAATAAATGAATTACTAACTAGTGGAAGTATTTATTTATTTATATATTTTTACCTAATTTAACTTATTTCTGGAAATAATAATAATGAAAATATAGCAAGAATATTAAAATAATTTGACCGGGGTCTTAAGGTCAAAATTAGCGATTATCAATTTAGCTGTTGGAGTCTCTCTGCTCAACTATTTAACATGCTAAGTTGTATCTGTTTCTTCAACTTGTCTGACGATGAACCCCAATGGTTGGTTCGAAACACGTTCCAAACGCGTTGACAAATGATTATCTATGTGATTTCGCCGAAAATCCTCTAAACAATAAAATGTTTTATTCTAAAAATAAATATTAACTTAATAATATATAATTACCATGAAGATTTTTAGAGTAAACAAATTAATGTTAATGAAAACTTTTGGTAAACTACGTATTGTGTTTTCATTGATATACCGAACACTTCACCCATCTTAAAGAAACATATCAACAAATACACCATATAACTTTAAAAAAAATACTATATTTATTATCTATAGTGATAAAATGTTAACTATATAGATTTTTTAATACATATGTTTAATTTACAAATCACAAAAATTCTTAAGAAATATGTAATAGGTCTGGGCAGAATTCATTCGAAAAAAACGACTAAAAATACCATTTTATTTATTAATTTAATAAGTAATTCTATGATGACCAAACTAATTTAAAGTTCTATATTATTTTTGAAAAATATTTTATAAATGTGTACGGATGAAATGACTTTTCTGAAAGCTTTTTTTTGTTAATTATAATCGAAATTTGAGTTTAGGTTGTTTAATTTATAGCATTTGAATGCTCTAGAATTTTTGAAATGTGCTAAGTGCATTCATGCATTCAAAAATATATGTTAAACAAAAAAAAATCACAATCTTGCACTAAATTTTATTGTTATATTTGGGTGAAAAATGTTATATCTTCTACAAGTTTGAATTCCTTTTTTCTAATTATGAAAACCCTTTCAATAAAATGAATAAATTTATTGTCCTTATTAATTGAATTGATTCTCATAGAACAAGACTGGAAATAATGATAGCCTATAACCTACTCCTTAACCTTTATGACAAGGACCAAAAATGTCTCTCCATACATTTGAAAATGTGTAAAAGAAATAACATCCGATTATGTCGGTCCCTAAATCCTCATAACCCAAAAAATAATAATAATAATAATAATAATATAATTTTAAAATAAATCTCAACAACAACTGGATTAAGAAAAATATGTAATGGCCCAATAGTTTATGGTATAAAGAACCTAGATACCCAATCTAATCCAAGTAACCTAAGTAACCTATGCATATGTTTGGAAGCCTTATAAATATTTGTTTCATTTCTTACCATTTTCAATTTAGGTTCTCGCTCAGCTTTTTTACGACAGCACTCGTTGAATCCAATCGCGCTATATTCCGTCCGTGAGAGGGGGGAGCAATCTTTGGCCCAATGGCTCTCGATAGATTATCTTCACTGCCCGACGATATCCTTTCCCTCGTCCTCTCTAACCTCACCATTAGAGATGCCATCAAATGCTCTGTCCTCTCTCGTCGCTGGAGATTTCTTTACAGAGAAATACCCCATCTCACCATCTCCCCCTATCGTGTCTCATCACCGAATCAAGCGCCTACCACATATGATTTGTCAACTGTGGAAAATAGAATATTCGACGTATTGCGGTTCCATTCATCGGATCTGAAGTCCTTTACACTCACCACAGACATTCACAGTATGTGGGGTCCTAGACTCTCTATGTGGGTTCCTGAACTCTTTATTGTTAACCGTTGGCAGTTTACACAGCAAAGCGTATCGGAATGGATTCGGTGGGTTGCCCAGAAGAACGTGGAACATCTCTCTCTCGAATATTGCTACCTACAGGAAACCCCGCCGTCCTCCCTTTTCTTATGCAGTCGTCTCACTAATCTCACACTCGACAACTTTATTCTCACCACTTTTCCAACTGATTTCGCGGGATTCAACCATCTCACTGAGTGCAGCTTCACCAATTGCGAAATGAGAGACGACATCTTAGCACGATTTCTTTTGCATTGTCCACTTCTTCGTAAGCTGAATTTGTCTAGATGTTCTGGCCTGAACAGGCCTGTCATTTTATCTCACAGCCTTACAGATTTAGTTGTATCTGTTTTTTGGGACGGGGGATTGACAGTCAATTGCCCTAGACTTCAAACTCTGAAGGCAGTCACTTGGGGAGAAGATTGGACAGTGAATGGAATGGGATTTTATGAGCTATCCGCAAAGATCCACAGATTCGAAATGGAGCGTGGAAATAATTTGATTGAGTTGTGGTTGAGTTCAGGTGGCAATCGACGATACAACTTCTCTGTCAACAGATTTCTTGAATTCATGGGTACGGTTAGGTCATTGAAAGTGCTTATCATACATCTTGGGTGTGCATTTCCTGGGAGACAAATGATGGCGGTGCCTCTGCTAAACCTGCTCTCGAGGCTTCCTAACCTTCAGCGATTACACCTGCTCGGACAGCTCACTGCGGTAAGTGAATAACTCTTTTGATGAACCCAAGTAGTGGTTTCTGTCGATTCCGGTAAGTGAATAATTCCTTTGATGAATTTCAGTAGGGGTTAGAAACGCTTCTATCTCAGATTTATCAGTAAGAGTTTTGCTTTAATCACAGAATCCTCCTATTCTGTTTCCTACTTTTCATTTCGTCGCCATTATTGTTGAGATGTCATTATTGTTGAGAGTGCATGTTGGGGTATATAATATATATACTTTGTAACGCAGGAATATGTAACTCAGGAAGTTGTAGAAGGAGATCCAATTTCAACGTACCCACTTGCTAATCTTCAATTAGTAGAGATAAATATCGACGAATACGATGCGAGAGCACTTCGTTTGTTGGGTTGCCTTCTTCAAATAGCTCCTGGGCTCAAACAAGTGAAACCGCAACCTCCAGAAGAATTTTGCCAAATGTGGGAGTCTTTGAAGAAAAGTCGTGAGCAGGGAACAATCTCAGAGGAGATCCCTCTCAGTGAATTTTTTGTTCGTCTGTGATATTACTTTCACAATAGTTGTTTGTCAATGTTTTTGGTTCCGGTCAAATTGGATTTAGCAGACAATTATTTTCATATATTTACTTTGACGTATTCACGGTGGAAAGCGTGTGGGGCTTTTAAAATAACATTTGTGATTTATTATGTGCAACTTATTTATGAAAACCTTGAGGATTAGATCAGAATAGCAATTTGGTTAGTGAAATTCTAGATATACCCAAGTGTGTTGGACCTGGAAATTATAGAGGTTTAATTGAATTTATTATTCTATTTTTGAAGATTTCGATTTTTAAGGTTTTCTGGGTTAATTTATTTTACATTCCTGATTTTATTCTATGAGTTTTGAATAGTTTTGAAACTTTTATCTTTAATGTTTTTTGTTTCATCATTGAGTTGAGTTTAGGTTCTGCAGCATCCAAAATTGTATGAAAGAAGATGTACATTATATTATTCGGATGTGATCACTGTATTTATATGAAGCCTGATAAAGTTGATGTAATTGATTAGAAAGGATCATCAACCTGGGAGGGATTTTTAAATAACATTTTGATTTTTTATAATGTCCAACTTATTTATGATCACATTAATGATTAGATTATAATATCAATTTGGTGAGGGCAGTTTTAAATATACCCAAGTGTGTTATACATGGACATTATGGATGTTTGATTTAATTTCTTATCTCATTAGATTTTTTTAAAGGATTTTTGGGTTAATATATTTTACATTCCTGTTTTTATTCTAACAATTTTGATTTTTTTGTTTTATTTTAATAATTTTTTGCTTCATCACTAATTTGAGTTTAAGTTGGGGAAGCCCTAATATTTTATGGATGAAGATGGTCATTTAAGTTGGCACAGAGTTAATATTGTATGGATGAAGATATTTTTCTGGTTCATCACTAAGTTGAGTTTAAGTTGTGGCAGTCCTAATATTGAATGGATGAAGATGTGCATTATATTAGGATGTGATCATTGTGTTGAGTTTAAGTTGGAGCAGCCCTAATATTGTAAGGATGAAAATGTGCATTTAAGTTGCCTAGCCTTAATATTGTATGTATGAAGATGTGCATTATATTAGAATGTGATCATTGTATTTGTATGAAGCTTGATAAAGTTTAGCCCTGTTAAATCTTTCAAAAATACCTTTTTTTCCAAATCCATACTTGTGAACCAAGTTAAAGCCAATTCCAATGCCTCTAATTTATTAATATTATTATTTTATGCTATATATTTTTTAATTTATTTGTTAAACTATTTGGGTATATTCTATATATATAGTAGTTAATTTTCAGAAAATATGTGACTATTCTTATGACTAATTACATATCAAACATTAATATTTTTTTCAAAAGTGGATATTTCTTTTCTTTTTTGTAAATAAATTCATTGCTTAAAAAATGTCATATGAACAAGTTTCATGAAATGAGTTATGGTTTTTAGGCATGTGGATAAGCCATGGTTTTGTAGTGAAGGCTATTTATGTGGTAAGAATCTTGTTATATATATATATATATAATAGTGGACTTTTTGAGAAGTTTTATGCTTTACTTTTTATCTAATTTGTGTAGAATCTTGCACAGATTCATTGAAACCACAAGTTTGACAAGTGATTTCTTCACAATCTAAGTGCTCCAAAAGTTTTTGACGGTGTTGAATCCATATATGCAGTCAAGTTTTGAACCACACAAATCCATATATCCATTCTTGATTTTTTCACACCAATGAGGTCCACTAAGGGAGTTTCATTTTGTAAACTACCCACCCAAGGATATTGCCTAATTTGGATCTTTCCCCATATCCAATAGACCAAACACAAAGATTGCAAACAATGGGGTACTCATTTACAATAGCTTTCCATATAATGGAACTTGAGGTAAATGATTTTTTAATGGATATTAAGGTAGATGACTTTGTAATGGATATTATCTAGTTAGACATGGAGGTGGGATGAATTTATTTCTGAGCAATATATTGCATCCACAATCCTTGCCCCATGGATGAGCTGACAACAACTTTTGGATGCTAGAGTATAGGTGAACTAATTTGGAAGGTAGAGTATAGATGAATAAAGTAAAATATTTCCATGTTGTCATTGTAAAAATGTGTTTCTATTTATTTCCAGACTAGAGTAACTAAAGGATGAGCTGCTTGATTTTCTTATGAACTCTTTTCGGAATGAGGTGAGAGTGCCCAAAAATTGAGAATTTCTTTAATAATTAATTTTATCATAGGAACCTTTTAGCTCGAGAAAGTTATAGGAAGCACTTGGTAGATAGTCATTTTTGAATTTTTGTTATCATCCAAACCTATTCCTATTTTAAATATTTATTTCACTTCAAATGAAAACCTAAGTATATTAGACCATTTGAAATATCCCTAGCCTAGAGAAACATTGTGCATGGGATATTGTCCTATTCTTCCATACCCTAGAATAAAATCTAGGATTTTGATTCATTTAATTACCATTCTTATAGCCTCACTGAAAGCATCTAGAGCTAAGTTAAAGGCATCTAGAACTCTAAATGATCCTTCACAAAAGACTGAATATCATTTGTAAAAATAAGATTTAAAAGTGTCCATTGATTTCCTAGGGAGATTCCTTTGAAGAGGAGACCAGAGAGCACCATTTATAATTTTATTGATACATTATACCACCGTCAGGGAGAGCAGATTATAGACAAGGAATCCTTGTCACAACAAATCCTTGTCACAACGGTTGACTTGAAGTGAAAATAGGCGAAGTTGCACTGTCCATAATTAGTGAAAAAGAGGCTAAGGAGACAAAACAAAGGATCCAAGCTACAAACAAATGGCTAAAGAAAAAATGTAGTAGAAGCAGTCTTATATGTAGCCAATTTACCCTATCTAATGCCTTGATAAATCCACATTTAGACAATTGATTGTTGCTATCAATAATGTGGAGCCCCTCTTGAGCTAGACCAATTGCATCATGTATTTTATGACCCTTGAGGAGCCCAAATTATTTACAACATATCTTTTTTCAAAAAAATAATTTAGGAACTGGGCTAAGATTTCAGGTATGATCTTGTATATGGTGTTGCAAAGAAAGATAGCTCTATAGTGATCAGTGGAGGAGGGGTTTATACCTTTGATATAAGGGAAATGAAAGTAGTATTCACTCTAGATCTAGAGTATTCCACCACTTCAAAGACATCCTCTCCAATAAATTCGAAGTAGCCAATATAGAATTCGATAGGAAGGCCATCCAATCTATGACATTTTTCTTTTTAGAAGCTATGAATGGTGGATCCAAGCTCCTCCATTGAAACTTCCTCCTTTAGAGCCTCATTGTATTCTTCATCCACAAAATGAGGAAAATATGTTGCCCATCATAGAATATGGTTTAGGTTTGGCTGTCCACCCCTCTATAGAGATTCACAAAATAATTAGTACCTTCTTAAGTAATCTCTTGGAAGGTGGAAGATTAGGAAAAATCCTCCTTAACTATATACCAAATTATATTGATGGATTTAATGTCATTTACATAGTGGTGGAAGAATTCAGTGTTTAATTTCATACTTGAATCAATATGGCTCTTACTTTCATCCTCCTTCCCTTATCTAGGTAAATTTTTGACTTATGGACTTCCAACAATTTTACTTCTTCAAGTTGTTCTTTCTTGAGCACTCCAAGTCACCCTTCTTCTCTAAAGGACCCAAGCTTAGCTTTTACGACCTATATAGAAACTTGGAGTTTGATTCATGTTATTCATTTTCCAAGGTGATGGAAGTTGCTCCTTCCTTTTTTAGATTTGATTGAAATTATAGAAGGGAAGGTTCCCCCTTTTTAGATTTGATTGAAATTATAGAAGGGAAGGTTCTTAGTCATTTTTAGAGAGAGGGATCCATTCATTTTTTATTCCTTGTACTATATATTGATCCTTGAGCCAATCAGGGTTTAATTTAAACATATTGGTGTGCTTTGGAGGAGCTTGAGTGATATCAAAGAGAGTAAAACAATGGTATAAGCTTCACCATGAAATAATATGATGGAGGAGCATCGGATTAGCCAACAATGTGGAGGATTGTCCACATGTTGTAGCAATGTGGAGGATTGTCCACATGTTGTGGCTAATCACAGTAAAATTCATTAATTGTTGGGTCGAATTTAGGGTTATTGAGAGGGATAAAACTCCCTAAATAGTTTGTTATTATTTATGTTTATAATAAATAAAAGATTGTCTTATTTTAGAGATAGGGATAAGATTGGTTAGATAGGTGTAGCTAGAGTTATGGGATAGGATATTCTATTAAGATCTTTAGAGGAATAGGAAATTTCTGTTAGCAATATTAGGACTGATAGATAGTCGTTTTGGAAGGGGAAGTCTATGGATAGATCTTGTTAGAGAGAGAGAGCGAGAGGTGTTTTTTTAAGAGAGAATTAGTTAGGGTTGAGTGTGAAGTGTTGGTGGGTGAGGAGTTTTTGAGCGAAAACTCAGATTTGAGTGTGAATATAGCTGTGTATCAAAATTCATAATTCTGGAATAATTTAGAAAATAAAGGAAGTTCTGTTTTATTTGGGTATTAGGAACCTAATGGTATTCTGCCCAAATCAAATGACAATTGATGATATTGTGTGATAATGTCTGCGCAATTGATTTAAGAACTCGATCTATGTTTATTTTGAAAATTGTATGCATTGTTATATAGAGTGTTATTCGATAATTGGCTTCTTTGGAAATTGGTTGGAATGATAATACAAACGTGGCATAGATTAAAGCTGCGAGCTGTAAAGGTTTTTAATACGGAAACTCGGCGCAAAGATACTTGGTGAATTCCTGAGTGGATTCAAAAACACATCTGATGTTTTGTATTGCAAATTGGATCCAATAACACCGTTGGATCGGATCGGAGAGGAGATTTTAATTATCACATTCAGTTAACAAAGGGTGTGGACGCAAGGGTTATAAAATTGTTTTGAATTAAAGTCGGATCTGAAGGGTTATAAAATTGTTTTGAATTAAAGTCGGATCTGTTTGTAATCATCGCCTCGACGCTGGAGTCGCAATTGACACTTGTAGTGGGCTGCAAATACCGATTTATGAACGCCGATTAATATCATTTTCCGCCACAGATTGCTGATTGATATCATTTTTCTGCACAGATTTCTTATGATACTGTGGAAAAAGTATTGGGTTCATTGATTCATGTTCGATGGGTCAATGGTTTTAGTGTTGGCCTGAACGTCTGCTTTCACCACAAACGCTCTTTGAATTCGGGCTTTTCTGCTCTTACATTCCATTTCAAGAAAGGAGATTACACTGTGATCGAATGTAACTATTTATTGGATAATTTGCCTGACCATGGCATCAGATATGAAACCAAATGTTGTAAGCTGAAAGGGCTGCAAAGCATGAATTCTCTGGTTCAGAATTAGAGAAATCAAATAATACTGAAGGTTTGACCAGTCGTTATGTGTCTGCAGGGTGATGAGTGATACCAAGAATTGTCAATCAAACCAATTGATTGTTGTTGTTAATTGAGTCTAGCAACCCAGCGTTAAGCGATGGCCCATTTGTCAGACGCTGCGTGCAGAAGGTAACTTTGTTCTAAATCTGTTATCGATGTTGTTTTGTAAGCAGAGTTGAAACGTTGTGTAAAGAATTGACGTCGAGTGGTTGTTGTGAGGGTTGATATAATTGTTACAGCATCAAATTCTTGCTGTGATATGTTGGGTGAAAGGTTTAATTGAAGCTAGCTCATTTTGTTTTATTGTATGATGGGCGCATTGTGCAATTGAAGCCATACAGAGATGGTGATTGCAAATATATTTGGTTATTTCGATCTACTGTATCTGAGGGTAAGAATCCTCATAAGATTCTGTTGGTAACTGTATTCAACACAATTTATGAATAAAGTTAAGGGTTGACTATTTGCAATTTAAATTAAGGGGCGGTTCCAGCAGATCCAAAACTATTGTGATGAATTTGAATGGGTATAAGCTGTTTAATGGAATCAGTGTGCAGACAGCGAGATATAAGAAAGGGACAGTGAGGTAAGTTTAAGGCGAATTGCATGGTATTATTGCAAAAGGGTGACACGGTTACAATTTTGTTGAAATTGAAATATGATTTCAATGTATGTTGAATCATGAGTACCGAAGATTCAATTTAAGCTTCCACAAAATAGTGTATGAAATTGGCAGCAATCAGAATTTTTATATGGACAGTTTTGATGTATTCATTTTAAAGTGGAGAAGAATGCGATTCTTGGTATTGCAGGTTTAAGTCTGCGTCATTATGAGAGCCTCGCTCTGTTGAAATTGTATAATTTTGTTTTCTGAATGAAGTCTAGTATCAGATTGCAGCAGTGAGGAAATCCATTCAAACACAGGTGACAGCATCAGCAAGAGTGAAATTGTATAGTTTTGTTTTCTGAATGAAGTCTAGTATCAGATTGCAACAGTGAGGAAATCCATTCAAACACAGGTGACAGCATCAGCAAGAGTGAAGACTACAGCAATATAAATCAAGAGAAGTTGTGAGAAAAAAGAACCAGATGCGTTCTTAAAAGCAGAAGTGGCAGTGAACCTCAAGAATCCAATAAGAGGTTGGACAGAGAAAACAATTTAAATGTTCTCGAAAGAGAGTGAGAGATTGCAGAAGACTAGAGGAGGGAGCAAAGGTGTTGGTCAGGAGAAGATTCCAGACAGGGGATCGTGCTTACCAAAAGACTGACTGATGAGAGCTTAGTGAGGTAAGATTGCAGTAAGGAGGACTTACTGTTGCAAAGGATTGTTGCAGCGAGGAGCTCATGGAAAGAGAGGAGCAGAAAATGACTACATATAGTCATACCAGAAGTTCACAAGGAAGCCACAGCAGAAAGGAAGATGCCAAAGCAAGTGGCATGAAGATGAGTCAAGAAGAGTTTGACCGAGAGAAAGCTGAGATAGAATTCCAGATTGGAATATTGATGAAAATGCTGCAGAAAAGTGTTTGGACCATGAGGAAAAGAGTAAAGTGGCCAACCCTACGAGAAAGGGGAAACCAACAAGTGAAGTCAGAGATAGTAGAGGAATTGAGAAAGATTGAGCAGATAATGAGTACTCAAGAGGAATCAGAGAAGCTAAGAGAAGCTAAGAGAAGCAGAGGTAGAATTGCAAGTTTCCATTTGCAGACCAGAACAAAGTGAAATGTTGGGAGAAGAGGATAATGAGAGGTCACCTGAAGATCTCATGGATTATTGGCAGAGTTCAAAACAATTCAAAGATATGCTTACAAAGGAAGCAGATGAGGCAATGAAGCCTTGCGATTTTGATTCTTATAGTTTGTGTATGTTTGCAGAGGATGATGGACAACTTGATGAAATTGTCACAACCAGGAATGAAGCTTTTGAGGTAAAGTATGATGAAGAATCCTTTTTAGAAGAAGAAGGCATTGATCATTTGCAACAGAAGGAGTTCATAGATGAAATCCTGCTTGGTGTGAAACAGTCAGATGAGGTTGATATAAACCAGCAATCTGAAGGCAATTCCATAGTGGGACTACAAGAAGGTAAACCAATGAACTTATTTAATGGAATTGATGAAAGATGCTTACAATATGATAATGTGGAAGGCAGGTCAACTCAGGAGGATTGTCAAGAAAATAATGAAACTGAGAATGGAAATTGTGATGATCTGCTGGAGAGATTTTACAAGGAGATAGAATTCTTGGAAAGATTACTCGAGGAACCCAAAGGAGAAACGAAGCTTACAGAACCTGATGGAGGAAAAGGTGTGAAAGACAACATTAATAAATATGATGCTGAAATCAGAGAAATTAAGCAGCGATTATTTGAAGGTGAGATGAAAGATCAAGAGAAACAAGGGAGTTATGTCCTCAGAGGCATGAAGGAGGCAGAAATATTAAATCAGCAAGATGGAAGTAACCAGAAATTTGGAAGGAATGATCAGCTACATGAGAGTGAATTTGAGAAAGACATCAAATTGCAAAAATATGGAAGCTGGCAGCAGAATGAAGAACCAGAAATTGGTCTGGCAGTACAAAGAAAAATAAGTGAAGACCGAAGATACAGATGGAGACTGAAGAAAAGGGTGAAATGGAAGCTATTGCAACGAAGGTTGAATGGCAAGCTGATAAATGAATTCAGGGAACTTGAACAAATTCATCTTGATTTGATGTCACTGCAAGAAGGATCCGCTGAAATCCAAAAGAATTATGATGGAGGATTGGTGCTTAAAGCATCAAAAGAAAATGAAAGGTATTGTATTTTGAAAACTAAAGGTTATTGTGTGTTTGCAGGTCACATTAACTTGAAGAAAGACAAACAGTTATTGAAGACTTTTGAAGAAATGACTACTCATAGTCATATGCAAGATAAGGAGGGTGGAAAAAGAATTTTTGAATTCTAAGGATACACTAAGTCATTGAAGATCATTTATCTTGAAGCAAGCCAGAGTGAAGGAGGATTAAAGAGGGCTATTGCGAACAATGCAGTCAGTAAAGATGGTGTAGAACTTTTAAGAAAACTTCCACATGAGATAGCAGATTTGTATAAGTCGAATTTTTTGATGAGGAAGCTAGCAAGGAATGAAGGATTGCAAATTAAAGTGAGTAAAACAGTAGCAAGGTATGTGAAAAAGACAACAACAGATAGTGAAGCATTGCAGCACAAAGGCGGGAGACTTGAGGGACAAACAATAACAGTAACCAAAAACAAAATATCAAATCAAGTATGGGATCCAGGAGGACGCAGCCCAGAAATGCATGATCAGGAGATCATGGTTAATTTAAAATTCAGGAGTCTGATGCACGAGCATCGACATTAGCCAGCAATGTGGAGGATTGTCCACATGTTGTGGCTAATCACAGTAAAATTCATTAACTGTTGGGTCGAATTTAGGGTTATTGAGAGGGATAAAACTCCCTAAATAGTTTGTTATTATTTATGTTTATAATAAATAAAAGATTGTCTTATTTTAGAGATAGGGATAAGATTGGTTAGATAGGTGTAGCAAGAGTTATGGGATAGGATATTCTATTAAGATCTTTAGGGGAATAGGAAATTTCTGTTAGCAATATTAGGAGGACTAATAGATAGTCGTTTTGGAAGGGCAATTCTATAGATAGGTCTTGTTAGAGAGAGAGCGAGAGGCATTTTTTTAAGAGAGAATTAGTTAGGGTTGAGTGTGAAGTGTTGGTGGGTGAGGAGTTTTTGAGCGAAAGCTCAGATTTGAGTGTGAATATAGCCGTGTATCAAAATTTATAATTCTGGAATAATTTAGAAAATAAATGAAGTTCTGTTTTATTTGGGTATTAGGAGCGTAATGGTATTCTGCCCAAATCAAATGACAATTGATGATATTGTGTGATAATGTCTGCGCAATTGATTTTAGAACTCGATCTATGTTTGTTTTGAAAATTGTATGCATTGTTATATACGAGCCTGTGTTATTCGATAATTGGCTTCTTTGGAAATTGCTTGGAATGATAATACAAACGTGGCATAGATTAAAGCTGCGAGCTGTAAAGGTTTTTAATACGGAAACTCGGCGCAAAGATACTTGGTGAATTCCTGAGTGGATTTAAAAACGCATCTGATGTTTTGTATTGCAAATTGGATCTGATAACACTATTGGATCGGATCGGAGAGGAGATTTTAATTATCACATTCAGTTAACAAAGGGTGTGGACGCAAGGTTTATAAAATTGTTTTGAATTAAAGTCGGATCTATTTGTAATCATCGCCTCGGCGCTGGAGTCACAATTGACACTTGTAGTGGGCTGCAAATCGCGATTTATGAATGCCGATTAATATCATTTTCCGCCACAGATTGCTGATTGATATCATTTTTCTGCACATATTGCTTATGATACTGTGGAAAAAGTATTGGGTTCATTGATTCATGTTCGATGTGTCAATGGTTTTAGTGTTGGCCTCAACGTCTGCTTTCACGACAAACGCTCTTTGAATTCGGGCTTTTCTGCTCTGACATTCCATTTCAAGAAAGGAGATTACACTTTCGAATGTAACTATTTATTGGATAATTTTCCTGACCATGGCATCAGATATGAAACCAAATGTTGTAAGCTGAAAGGGATGCAAAGCACGAATTCTCTAGTTTAGAATTAGAGAAATCAAATAATACTGAAGGTTTGACCAGTCGTTATGTGTCTGCACGGTGATGAGTGATACCAAGAATTGTCAATCAAACCAATCAATTGTTGTTGTTAATTGAGTCTAGCAACCCAGCGTTAAGCAATGGCCCATTTGTCAGATGTTGCGTGCAGAAGGTAACTTTGTTCTAAATCTGTTATCGATGTTGTTTTGTAAGAAGAGTTGAAACGTTGTGTAAAGAATTCACATCGATTGGTTGTTGTGAGGGTTGATATAATTGTTACAACATCAAATTCTTGTTGTGATATGTTGCGTGAAAGGTTTAATTGAAGCTAGGTGCATTTTGTTTTATTGTATGGTGGGCGCATTGTGCAATTGAAGCCATACAGAGATGGTGATTGCAAATATATTTGGTTTGTTCGATCTACTAGATCTGAGCGTAAGAATCCTCATAAGATTTGTTGGTAAGTGTATTCAACACAATTTATGTATATAGTTAAGGGTTGACTATTTGCAATTTAGATTAAGGGGCGGTTTGATCACATTCAAAACTATTGTGATGAATTTGAATGGGTATAAGCTGTTTAATGGAATCAGTGTGCAGACAACGAGATATAAGAAAGGGATAGTCAGGTAATTTTAAAGCGAATTGCATGGTATTTTTGCAAAAGGGTGACACGGTTACAATTTTGTTGAAATTGAAATATGATTTCAATGTATGTTGAATCATGAGTACCGAAGATTCAATTTAAGCTTCCACAAAATAGTGTATGAAATTGGCAGCAATCAGAATTTTTATATGGACAGTTTTGATGTATTCATTTTAAAGTGGAGAAGAATGCGATTATGGGTGTTGCAGGTTTAAGTCTGCGTCATAATCTATTATCACAGTTTGAATCTTTTATCCACCCATTATCTCACAATGAGAAATTGATTAAGCCCCTAGGAAATCCTTTTGTCTATGGCCCTATTATATCACCATGTATGAAAAATATTTGTAGGATGAATATCTAAAAGAAAAACCTAATATATCTTACATACAAAAAATCATTTAAGGGATTAATCTTGGCAACAATGCTCCAAACTTCACTTCACCCAGGTAAAATATTTAGATTCCCCCCGAGGATCAATGAATTGGATAGGATGATTGGAAGAGAAAAAATAGTTTACAAAAAGTGATCCATTTTCTTTAAGGGGCCATATATTTTTAAAAGTAACAACTCAAGGACTACGTCCAGAGAGAAAAAAGAAATATCTAAAGATTTATGGGGTGACAAAGCTATCTAAAATCTATGTTCATCCATCCAGAAGCAAGTGTGCAAAAACTCCTACAGCATCTCTGGAAAAAATTGCCAACCCATGTAAAGGGTGCATGAGGGAAGATTCCTAAGTCCCCTCCATCATGGTTTCATGAAGTAGCAAAACATGCAAAAAATTAGTTTTAATGAGCCTCCTCAACACTATTCTCTTGGTAGGATTTGATGGGCTTCTAAATTATAACTAAATTAGGGTTTGATGGGCCTCTAATTTAAAACATGAATTAGGTCAAATTACTATCTTGCAAGACATTAAACTTCTCTTTTTGCATTAGATTATTTATTTTTAACTTTAATATATTCATTAGGAAGGTTTATGAATAATTGAGGATTTTTGCCTAATATTATTTATTTTTTGTGGAGTATTATGAGAATATTGAGCAGATTATGAACAATTGGAGGAGGAGATAATTTAGGGAATTTTCCCTACTTGAGGATCAATAATAAATAATAATTTAGCAAGATATTATGGAATCATGACACAAATTGTGGAACTCTAATGATCGAGTAAATCTGGCAGTGTGTTCGACTAATCAAGGGAGCAGATCCACTAATCAAGGGATTTTGGTGGGGAAATCTTCCTTCGTCCATGGGAAATATTCTTAATCATCTTGTATAAGTACCAACTCGAATTTTCCTCTAGGGAATGATTGAGAAAATCTAGGAATGTGTTCAATGCCATTTAATGCAAATTCCTAGTATTGGGGACTAGATCCACTAATGAAGGGATTTTGCTCGGGAAAACTTCCTCCAGTCATGGGAATGATTTATAATCATTTTTTATAAGAACCAAGTCAAATTTTCCTCTAGGGGTATATTTTCATTAGCGTTATTGTGGAGAGAGCTTGTATTTTCACAACGCCATTGTATTTTCTTGTACGGATGTAATTCTATTGATGAAAATAATGAATATTGGTGTCATGTTCAGCTTCTAAATATTGTTCTCCCCCATTCGACTCTAAGTTTCCTTGGAATTCATTATCCTAGGAGCCTCAAAACCCTTTTGCATCATTTTATTTCATTCTTTTCATTTCTTATTCACATGCATCTCTACTTGTTATTTCTTTCTATTTATGCCTTTAGTATTAATGATTTCTTGTTGTAGGATTGAGTTAAATGGTTCATGTAACTTCTTTTGCAGGATCACAAGCATTATTTCATCCTTGGAAAATCTATGGAAGTTCATACTAATCATTGATTCTTGGATTAGTATTCTTATTCCCAGATCTAGATTGCTATACCTCCTTTTTAGCAAAGAACAATAAATTTCTACTATTTTTTAGACCATGATAACAAGCTTCGTTCGACTTGATTCCATCTCCATTAGATCACAAAAACATTCTAGTTCACAACAAAAATTACCCCATTTTATTTATGCTTGATTTGTTTAGGCATTTTTTTAGATTTACTAGCTCACTCGTTCTCGAATTTCTAGATTTTAGACAAGTAATGTTTCTCTTTTTTTTGTGCATGGTTTAACGGAGATGTTTTTGAATGATTCCACTTGGAATAGGGTCCTAAGACATCTTAGTTAATAAAAAAATTGTCCCATCCAATTTGGATTTGATTTTATTGGTCATTAAATCCTCACCAATTTAATCATTTCACAAGGAAACTTCTCCAAGCTTTTTGAGCAGATTCATCCATCTCCCAACTTTGGTTTTGAGTTCTGAGTGATCCCAGGAGTTTTCCGACTCCATTCCACTCATCACACCCCTTCGTCGGGCCTCCCATCACCTCAAATTTTTTCTCGACTGTATCTTATAGGTTCACTGTAATTCGCACATGATCATCATGTAGTTTTCTAGTACATCGTCTAGGTTTTCCTGAAATCACGTTTTTTCAGGCCGAATTGAGAGAAATCCTCTAGAAACTCATCGAAAGGCTTCCAAGGGTCTCCCACACCATCCAACCAACTCGTAACCTTTCCATATAACCTCCAAAATCCTTAATTCAACTGCCACATCACCAAAGGAAATTAGTTTGCATACTTCATTTTGCATGAAAACGACAAAAAGACAAAAATAGATTTATTTCAGTTCCTTTACTTGAACATTAGTCATGTTTAATGCTTCTTACTTCCATGCTTAGATAGTAGCATCTGATTCATCATAATTTAGCATTATTGCAAACAACAGTTTCTTGGCATCTAACTAGGAAATGGTGTGACTTAGGATTGAATTTCTGTCTCTTTCCTTGTACTCTCTTTCTTGCAATAGGTTAAGGTTCCATTTCGAACATTTCATTTTCTCATATCAATTTAGTATTTGACTTCAGTACATGGACTCCATTACATCACGACATCAAAGGAAGGACACATTGCATGCCGCACATATAGTGCTGACACCTCTTAAGTTTATATGAACCCGAGGTTGATAATTAAAGTCAATAGCCTTGGGAGTTGCAACATTCTTGTTGCAATACCAAGGCTCATATATTTTTCGTACCGTTGTCAGGGAGCTGCCAAAGTATGAATTGTTCTCTTACTTAGTTGATTCATTTTTTTTTTTTTTGTGAAAACAAAAAAACATATTTTCATTAGGCCTATTTAATTTCAAAATTAGAAAATTTCATTGCATTATAGATTTCATTCAATCATAAGAACAAAAAACAAAATTCACCAACACCGACCCACCCCCCATTTGATCACATGATGTAGTAAGAGCCATATCACCATTCACTTTTGCAAGTAGAAGAAGAGGATGGTGAAGAATGTAGAAGAAATTGATGGTGATGATGAGAATGAGGAAGATCCTCTCGAATTTCCCATTCAAGATACTGATGGAAGTGTGCACATGAAGAACATCCCTCCATATTTTCTTCCAAAATTTCATGGTCTAAGGTTATAGGATTCCGAAACCTTTCTCTTTAAATTTGAGATTGTTTGTAGATCTTATGTTTACTTATTAAGAACTCAAAATTGAGATTGTTTCTGGTAACATTGAAGGATAGAGCTCTTCAATGGTTCATGAGTTTAGGGATTAATTC
>APFE031244582.1:42622-74987 GCA_000404065.3 Pinus taeda | reverse complement strand
AGGTTGGAATTCTTTGCTCCTCTCCTATCTACTTCTCATAAAGGAAAACGAAAGTAACTTTAGTTTGTTTGTTTCTAAGATAGATACTTGTCTTAGTGGGACTAGCAGCTCTGCATGGACACTAGATTTCCCGATAACAACAGTCACAGAAAAAGAAATGTTAGCTGTAGTACATGCAGTAAATAAATTCAGGCATTATATAACAGGATACCAAGTGTTCATTCGTACAAACCATTCAACAATCAAATACTTAATGAACAAATCAATCACAAATGAGAGAATAACAAGATGGTTACTGTTAATGAAAGAATTTAATATTACAATTCAAGATCGACCAGGGAAAGACAATCAAGTGGCCAATTTTCTTTCAAGATTACATTCACCCAACGATCCAAATCCAGTTGCAGATAACTTTCTAGATGAACATTTGTTTGCAATAACAATAAAAACACCATGGTTTGTAGACATAGCAAACTATCTATCTTCTGGAAAGTTTCCAACTCAGTTTTCAAAGAAACAAAAACAAAAAATCATTAAAGACAACTCTAGATATAGTTGGGTAAATGGTAATCTGTTTTATACTGGTTCAGATTTAATAATAAGAAAATGTGTGAGAGAAGATTAGATATTAAAAATCTTAAAAGCATGTCATGACGAACTGTGTGGTGGTCATTTTGCAGACAAACGAACAGCCTACAAGGTGCTTCAATTGGGCTACCACTGGCCAACAATCTTCAAAGACTCCAAGGCTTATGTCAAGCAGTGTGACAGTTGCCAAAGAGTAGGGAGACCAATAGTATTAGATGAAATGCCACTTAAACCACAAGTTCTTACAGAATCATTTGAGCAATGGGCTCTAGATTTTGTGGGACCAATAAATCCAACATCAAATGGAAAGAAGTACATCTTGGTCTGTATATATTATGTAACTAAATGGGTGGAAGCAAAAGCAGCACAGAGGCAACAGAAAACACAGTGGTCACCTTCCTCTTTGAGGAAATATTTGTGAGATATGGCGTGCCGAGACAGATTGTAACTGATCAGGGAGCACAGTTCACTTCAAAACTTGTTCCGAATCTTACGGAAAAGTATAAGATAAAGCACCGGAAATCCACTCCGTATCATACTCAGGCAAACAGACAAGTAGAAGCAACAAATAAAGTCCTAGAAAATATAATGACCAAAACAGTACAACTAAATAGGAAGGGCTGGTCAGAAAAGTTGAGAGATGCGCTATGGGCATACAGAATAACATGGAAAAACACAACTGGGTTTAGTCCATACCAGTTAGTGTATGGAAAAGAAGTCTTACTATCCATAGAGTTTCAGATGCATACATTTAGATTGGTAGAAGAACTAGGACTAGAATTGTCAAAAGCACAACAGCAACGGATAATGGAATTAAATCAACTAGATGAACATCGCCAGCAGGCAATAGAACACACAACATTGGTACAATAGCAACAAATGAAATAGCACGACAGATTCATCAAGAACAAAACATTTAACAAAGGGGACTCGACATTACTATTCGACTCCAAATTCAAGGATTTCAAGGCCAAGTTCACAACACACTGGTTAGGGCCATATGAGACAGAGGAAATATTTGATAATGGAGCAGTTCAAATCAAAACAATTGACCAGGAATCTACATCATTTTTGGTAAATGGACATAGGCGCAAAGTTTACAATAGGCCTATCAACAAAGAAGAATTCATGAAACAACTGATACAAGAAACATAACTAGAAGTAATGGCACAACAGAGCCATGTATCTTCCAGTACTCCAGAAGAATAAAAAAAAAAACAAATAAATAAAATAATAATAATAAATAAATAAAAAGTTTGCTAGTGAAAACTAGGAAACTGGCACCAAGCAAACAAGAATTCATAGAGGAAAACCAACTCGTTTTGGATTATATGAATTCACACTTTCTTGTTCTACATTTATAACAACTTTGTTTTGTAGAAAATCCTCCACAAAAGCATAACTTGAGGACAAGTCATTAGATAAGCAAAGGGGAAGGTCGTACAAGAAACTTAGTTGTGCAACTAAATTGACGACAGAACTTGTATTGTTTACAGTTGGGACCTGAAATATTTTTGCAACTAATGTCACTTGGGACCTGAAATATTTTTGAAATTGATGACAGTTAGGGACCTGGAATGTTAGAAAACAACATGTATATATTGCATGAACCTGAAATGTTAAAAAAGCATGTATACATCGCATGACAGTAGGGACCTGAGTTATTATGAAATAATTGCAGAGGGACTTGAACGACAATTGGCAATCCAAGAACCAGAATCAATGAAGAATGTTAGAACAGGAAGCGGAAATACACTCTATATTTCAATCTATCTAAGACATTTGATCAGAAGACCTCATCCAATATTGTTAAAGAATAGCAGACATCATCCAATATTGTCAGGGAAGTACAAGTATAGTAAGTATACAATTTTGCTCTCGTGAACTCAATTTTTTTTAGAAATTTTTAGTCTTTGTTAAAATTGAGATTAGTACCTGAGTGTATATTTTCCATTCATTTCATTACCTCCACCCATTATCCTAAGTATCATCTTACATTTATTTATGTACATCCTATAACCCTCATATTTCATAACCTATATACATCCTATATTCATTTCATAACCTTAACACTAAGTATTTTTCCTCAAAGAAAAAGGGATTAAAAAGAATGCAATGAGATCGAACTTGCACAAACAAATCAAACATTAGTACCATGGTGATAATTTTAAACATGACCTAGGTGGTCATTTTAAAATTATAAGATATATTGTATAACAAAAAGATATGCACATTATGAAATATGTTGCAAGAAATACCAAATTGAAATGATCTAAGTAAAAACCTTATCATAGCGCATAAATAAATTATATTAGTACTATATGCATGGTGTAAGTTATAATGGCAAATATGAAATGATAGCAAGCATATGGTAATACGGCGAGGGTAAGGTTATTATCATTTCAATAAATAACAAAGATGTGCATTATGGAAGCCATTAAATCGAAATGATTTATGAGTGTATGGTTTCTATATGCAATGAAAAGTGAAGAATGATGAATATAAGCAGCTGTGGGTAGTGGCGAAGGTGTAAAGCGAAGTCATGAATCATACAATTGATGGTGTAAGTGTAATTGTGCAAGGTTGTTATTGGTGTGGCTGCAAATAAACCAAGTCGTATGGCCGATGGTAATGTATTGAAAACCCAACGCAAACTTTAATGAACTCATGCAGTGGAATGTGGCAGTGCATAATACGTTCAACAGACAGAGGAATGGTGCATTGACATGTGAGAGGACAGCCATGACTGGTACGTTGGCATGCAGAAGGACGACCATGACCAAATTGAAAAACATGACTACAATAAAACAAAGGAACGAGGAATTTGAATGATGAAACATATAGCCTAGAAAATATCATTGCAAACGGCTCCATAAGTGGCCACTGGTAAAAGGGACAGCCACGATGGCATTGTCCAATAGAAAGCGTTTACGGCTTATCAGTCAAAGCACGGTAAACAACTGGAAACGGGCAAGAAAAAAACTCTTTCAAACAATAAACCTCTGAGCGCTCATTAGACCATTCTCAGAACCATTCCGCCATTACCATTCTACATTTGTCTACCATCACAGCCATTGAAGGCTCAAGAGAATAGTAGCAAGGGGTTGATAGCGTTAAAACGTTTTAACAGTAGAGGTAAGGGTAGAAATAGAATGCTGAGGCTGTGGAGAGATACGCAGGGTAAATCGATGGAGGAAGTGCAAGTTAGTTGCCAAAAATCTCGTGGAAAACTTAAGGTAAGCCAAGATCTGATTCATTTCTATTTGGATGAGGATTGCAAAGGAATTATCGGGATCCCTGTCACCGAATCCTTGGTAAGACTATTTGTCATTTAAAGAATTTTTCTATTTATGCCACCAGTCATTAAACTGAGGCGTTCAAAATGCAGATTGAATGAGTTAAGGATAACATGGAGCGCAGCTAAGAGGTCCATGAGTTAAGCATTCGCAACCATTCCACAAGTAGCCAAGTATACTCAGAAAAGTCACCAAGTCTTCAGTCAAAACGGAGGTTTATAAATGAAGTTCAAATGCATAAACAATGGGTTAATAAAACTGTGACATAGCTGAATATAAACGTTTTGTTAACTATAGGAGGTAGCAAAACGAAATGAACTTAGTTGTGTATGATAAGTCTTCCATGAGAATTCAAAACAGAGTCTGTTCATAAATGTTAATTGCATGAGATAAGGATTTTATGTAGGACTGAAACGTGTAGTCTTTGTAAAACAAATAGCCAACTCATTTTACAACTACACCTATACATATGCCTTTATGATCAAACAGTGTGATAAATAACCAAGTTTTAGTTCAATGCATAAAGGAATGGGTCAATAAAAATAGAGTATTGGGTTTAAGTTTGAAGATTTGGGTCCATATTTGAACGCATTGACTATCATGTGTTGATTGTGTCATTAGTGTAATGGTTTATATGAGTCATTTCAACAGTGAGCATAGAAGTTTTATATGTTGATTATATAATCGATGCAATGTTGTATATTGGTTCTCGATTGTATAAACAATGAAGTGATGGAGATTGGTTATTGAACAATAGTGTATCCTGGTGATTGAGCAGTAAAGTATTGCATGATGATTTACATGGAGAGCCTCAATTCGAACTCAGTGAAAAACATTATTCTGAGATTATATTACGAAAAACAAAAATTATAACATGAATTTTGTTTTCTTATATATTTCTATTTCAAAACAGAGTACAGTTTTTTTAAAGATGTATAAGGGAGAATGTTTGATTGCTTGAACATAACAGGGTATTGAAACAAAGATAGTGTTGCTGTAAAGAAAGAGACAGAGGCCGAAATCAATTAATTTAATTATTGAAGACGATAGGTAAGCTTCTATGAACTAAACCAAAAAAGATTTATTTTATGAATGAGTACTTGTTAATTGTCATTATAGAGGATGAAGTTAATGACAACAGAAGCTTATATTCAATGGTTTATAGAGACAATGACAACAAGGATAGAGCCAAGATTCCAAATAGAAAACTGGAGGAAAGAAACAATAGAGAAGCTTTATCAGGCAGGGCTCGTAGGTTTATTGCAAAGATTTAGTGGCCATAGTGAAGAAGTAACAAGGGAATTTATAAACAATTACACTCGGGATCAAACAAGAGTAGGAAACATAATAATTCCCGTGACTCAAGAATTCCTTTCACAAGCACTGGACCTCCCGATGATAGGAGAGAATTACCATAAGGATTTTCATTTCAAGGAGAAAGTGTGGATTTTCTTCCTTGAAAATAATAGAAAGGGAACCTTTGATAGGGCCAAAGGTATACCCAGGGAGTGGTTCAATGAACCATGGGGAGAACTGGTTTTAATTATACAAAAATTCTTCCCATGTGATAGGGGATACAGTGTTGCACATCTGTATCACATTAGACTCCTACAACACATTAAGGGAGAGGTTAAGATTGACCTGCCATATTTCCTCTTTAGAAGCCTCCTAAATATGATAGAGTGAGTCAAATAAGCCAAGAGAAGTACAAATTTATCACCAGAGGTTGATAAAAATCTTGGTAGAATATCAAGTAAGATCACAGGGGATGATTTGGAGGGAGTTCTTGAGCAAAAACTAGTATCATGAACAGGTCATTGAGGAACAAAACAAGGTAGAGCAGGAAACTAGGGGGATGATGAGCTCACATTTTTATCCTAGAACTAGAGCCAAAAAGCAAAACAATACAGTCATGCATGAAAATGAAATATTCATCATGTCCATTCCTAGGAGTTTTAGGAACAAGAGTCCAGCTGAGATAAATAGCAAGGAAAAAGAAGTACAGATAGTAGACACATGTTCAACAGAAAAACAGGCAAAGGATAATATTGAGAAAGAAGCATTGGAGAAAGATTCCTACTATGATGATGTAGCAGCAACATCATTTGTGAAAAACACACAAGAGCTTGAAAATGAATTACATTTGAGCAAGATTAGAGAGTTAACAGACCAATTGGAAATAAACAAAATTTTGGAAAAACATTTGAAAGAAGAAAACAACGCAAGTAAAAAGAATAATGATAAGTTGGTTAAAGAAAATGAAAAGTTAACTGAAGAAATAGGAAGGTTAAAAAGAAAGAATGATTTAATCTACAAGGAGGCATTTAAATGGTTCAAGGAGAAGAACATGTGGAAAGCTAAATATGAGAAGCAGAAAGTTAAGGCCACTTTATATAGAGAAGAACATGATACAGGTATGGACTATTTGATAAAAGCATCACAACAAGAAACATCAGGGTCTGGAACTACATCCACAACAGGGGTCAGAAGACCAAAAAGGAAGCAGCAAGCATGAGGACATGCTTGATAATTAGCAAGGGGGAGATGTTGGCCCTTGATTTTGGTCTATTTTTGCTTGAGGAAACTTACTTAATCCATATATTTTCCATCTATTTTCCACTATATCTATCCCATTTTGATATATTTCATGTATATTCAGGTATTTAATTTTAATTTTGCAAATTTTAAAGTTTTTATGAAAATTTGATTTCAAGTGCAAATTTTGACAGATTCAGAAATTCCTGTAATAGCTATGTTGATGACATGTTTGCAGGACACTTGGGCTCAAGTTAGATGCATGGATGGACAACATGGGAACTAGGACTGAACTAATTCCACTTGGTTCGGTCAGAACAAGCTTTATTAAGCCCGGTTAAGGCTGGTCAAACATGACTAGTCACCCAGAAAATCCCTAAGAAATAGGGTAGTTTTGAGATTTTATGGGATTGACCATATTTCTTGGGATGGATTGGATGAGTTCGACTTAGATAGGTGGATATGAGTAGATATGATTGTTAGAGAGACTATAGATCAATTTTCTTCATAAACTTCTATTTAAGCCAAGACTTTGATGGCTTATGATATGTAACTTTTACATAATTTTATGCTGAGACATTTGGATTTTGGAGATTGATTTGAAGAATCTGTTCTACTTTCATTTTGCTGTTCATTGATGTGGATGAGTGACTGAAGTTTCAGATTTTGATATCAACTCCAAGTTTGCAAAGCAAGGGTGGAGGGCCCCCACTCCAAGCTAAGTACACTTCATTGTTAGACTAGCTTCATTTTTCATAAACTGGTTATCTTAGAACTTGTTTATGTACTTTGTTTCAGATTTGCTTATGAATTGATATGTGATGATTTATATTATTGAATCCTAGTTTGTTTATCACCTTAGTAAAATGAAATAACAAAGTGTTCAAGTTGAATTCTCCTTCTATTAAATTGATAGATCAAAACTAGGCTTCTCCTTTGTTACATGCAAGCAGTTTTTCTTATGTATTTTCAGTTTTCAAATGATAGCATAGTGATGAATGAATTGTGATGGAAATTACCCAAAGATCTCTTAAGTTAATAGTCTCCTTCATTTTATTTTTCTCTGCAAATACTAACTTCTATTAACTGAAAGGCAAAATATTTTTACATATGAGCGAGGCGTGACAGCACTCGACAAACCAGAACTGCCCCATTACAGACATAAGCTGGGGAAAACAGTTACAGAGTGCAAGAGACCAGAAAGCATACATGGAGAGAGACATGTGTCGCCGAGAAGGAAAACTGAGCCAGCACAGAGACACAAAAAACATTGCAACCCAACAAATACAAAGTCATCAAATTCCCATATGGGAGCCAAAAAACAGTAGGACAATTGCATAGAAACCTGACCATAAGTCTGAGACCGGAGCCGAAACAAAAAGAGACAATTCCAAGAGGTGTTACTTCTCTTTTGTTGGGTCATTGTCCTTCTTCTCATCCCGAGTAGTGTCGCCATCCTTAAAACCTTCATTACTGCTTAAGTCGCTGTCAGGGATTGTTATGGCATGTTCCGCTTCGCCATGAGTTTTGTCCTCAGCTGCAGGTCCTGTGTCGTCTAGAGGAGGAAGATTTTTGAGAAAAGCCTCCTGTTCATCTTTCTCTTTGTCCCAATTTTCCTTTCTATCACTCTCCGAGGAATTCTCACTGCCAGGAGAGGGATCAGGGGCGATGCAGGTCAAGGGGGAGACAAGGTTTTCCTCTTCCGAGAGAATAAGGGTGATGTGGGCAGTTACCAGGGGCCTGTGCAGGTTACTTTGAAACTTGAAGTGCATGGTTTGAAAAGCACTATTTGGCCTAGGTTTCCGACCGGAGCTAACAGAAGGCCCAGCTTCATAGGCGGGGGAGGGATTGAACGGTTCCGTCGCGATTTCCATGGCCAGACCAACTGGAGGATGCAGACGGTTGTCACGACGTCTCCCTGAACGATGCCTTTTGCCAAAACGAACCATGATAACAGAATGAAGGTAGGCCTCTAAAGGATTATGGACAGGATGACCACTAGAATGGAGACAGGTGAGGCAAGAAGGATGCCCAACAAAGCTATCGACCAACACCACAGTGTGACTGAGCGTATAGACAACCACGAAGATAACAAACATATACAAAGTGCAGAAATCCCGAGCAGGGGAGAAATTACCCTTGAGAGAGATGGTTGTGAGCCTACCTCAATGCCCCGAATTTATACCATCACCCACAGCTCCCGTAAACCTGGTTCTAATTCCGCGCAGCAGAGCACAAAGCTAGGTGAAAGAACCATGGATCGACATGATTATAACAGGATGCATGTTGCATCGTTCAACGCAGGAATTAAATGCAAATCCCCTTCCCAATCTCGCATTAATAACCATTCCTCGCTCGCATGAGTTAATGTCCCGCGAGGCCACGCTGCTCTGCAGTTGGCAGTACTGGGTATTAACTACCTGCATGGAGATCCGCGGTACCACATCTGCCACCCGGATCCGGGAGATAGTCTCCTTCATTATTGATTTATGCATCTTAAGCTATTATTAATTCATGGTTTCTGATTTCTATTCATTAAGTAATAATTGAGAGAGAAGAACACAATTGGACCTCTTAAGTTAAGAGCCACTTCATCTTTCCTTCATTGCAAAAGTGAATTAGAAATTGTTAAAGTAGGTTTATATTTGTAATATGCACTTCTTTAGTTTTTAAAAACTCATATTTTAAGCTTGACTATACCCGATATCCATATATTGTGGACTTGCCTCCAAGTTTTACAAACCTGGGTTGATAAAGAATACTTGTGTTAATTTGTGTGAATAAATTAGCTCAACAGTCTTGATAAAATGTCGGCAACCTTATTGTGTATCCCCTTCTTATATCTGATGACAAGATGAAATTGTTGTAGAAAACCCATCCACCTAAGTCTTGATTGTTGCAATTTAGTTTGTGAGTGCAAATATTGAAGTGGTTGATGATCTGTATGTATGATTGTTTATTTACCCATTAGGTAATGTTTCCACTTTTTTCACACTTTGTACTAATGCATACAATTCTTTATCATATGTGAGATATTAACTACTGCAGAAGTAAATGCCTTAGAATGATAGCATATGGATTTTCCATGTTGCATCAACACTGCTTCCATGCCATAGTCACTAGCATCTGTCTCAATCTCAAATGGATGTTGAAGATCTGGCAGTGCTAGTACTAGTGTTGTACTAATTTTCTCTTTTAAGTTGTCGAAGGCTTTTTGTTGTTTGCCTCCCCACTGAAACACCTATTTAAATCCTGTTAAAGCGTGTAATGGAGCTGCAATCAATGAAAAGTTAGCAATATAATTTCTCCAGTATTTTGATGCCCCTAGGAAACTCCTAACCTCTGTAGCAGATTTGGGTTTAGGCTAGTTCACAATGACTTCAACCTTAGAGGGATCTATCTTCAATTCACCACCCCCTACAATATAACCCAAATAATTTAAAGATGTTCTGTCAAATTCACATTTTGACAGTTTTACATAGAGATTTTCTCTTTTTAAAACATCTAAAGTCTGCTTCACATGCTTTACATGGTCTTCCCATGTCTTACTAAAAACAAGAATGTCATCTAAATAAACAATTACAAAGTCATCAATAAATGGTTTGAGTACATCATTCATAAGTCTCATAAATGTAGCAGGAGCATTAGTTAAGCCAAAAGGCATAACCAACCATTCATAAAGTCCTTGCTTTGTCTTGAAAGTAGTCTTCCATGCATCCTGTTCTGCAACTCTGACCTGATGATAACCACTTCACAAGTCTAACTTAGAAAAGTAAATTGCTTCTTTCAATTGATCTAATAAATCATCAATACGAGGAAGAGGATAACGATTCTTGATCGTTATTTTATTTAGTGCTTTACATTCTCCATGAACCATCTTTCTTTCTCACCAGCACGATTGGAGATCCACATGGCGATGTACTTGGTCGTATAAACCCTTTATCGAGCAACTCCTGTACCTGCTTCTTTATCTCTGCATTCTCTAAAGATGGCAGCCTGTACATTCCAATGTTAGGTAACGGAGCATCTTGCTGCAAATAAATATCATGTACTATTTCTCGCTTGGGTGGCAGACCTTTTGGTTCTTGAAATAGAACATTATACTCTAAAACAACTTTAACTAAATCAACTTTCTGTTTATAATCACAGCCTTCAAATGCATTGGATTTTTCAAGATCTTTTGCCTTTACAACCATTACTAAAAATTGCTTACTTGAATTCACAATTCTTTTCATTTGTCCTGAGTTTATGAGAGAATAGTTATCTTTGAGTTTATGAGCTCTTAAGATATATTCTATTCCATTTTTAACGGGTTGATACTTATTCTCAGCTCTATAGAAAATAGCTTTTCCTATAATACAAGTATGGACTTCCCAAAACAATACCACATATATCCAATGGAACTATATCTAACTCAACCTCATCTACAAATGTTGATCCAATAGAAAACCTAAGTTTACATTGTCTCTTTACTTGTAGCTTTGTTTTATCACACACCCAACCTAATGGATATGGCTTCTCATGAGGTTTTGTTTGTAATCCCAACTTCTTTACAATTGTTTCAGAAATCAAATTTACTTGTGATCCACTATCAAATAAAGTATCAATCTTATTGTGCTTGGAAATTACTCAAATACAAAAAAGCTCATTTCTTTCCCTCTCATTACCTTCATTATCAATAGATTGTGCATAATTACTTGTGGATGCTTCAGAATCTTTACCTTTAATACCTGTGGTTGTAACTATTATTTCATTGCCTGAATCTGATCCCAAGTCCTGCTGAATAGCAACAACATTCTTTTTCTTCTTTCCACCAAACTTCTTAGGTTTCAGTTCTGGATGCAAAAACCAGTAGTGTGCCTCATCGTGTCCTTCTTTCTTGCAATGAGTGCATGAAGGTTTATCCTTCTTTACAGTGTTTGCTTTCCCCTCCTTCCATTTCAATTTCTTCTTTTCCTTGCTCTTGCTTCCAAAATATTTAGATGATCCCCCAAACTCTGGGTTTACATTCTTACCTCTAGCTTCTAGATGTGTGGCTTGAACTGATACATCATCTAAGCTAGTGGGATTAAACATGAGAATATTATGCTTTAAATAGCTATGAAGACCACCTATATACTTCAATAAAGTCTCAGGTGAATCTAATGATATACCTAGAGTTAAAGCTCTCTTTTTGAATTCCTGAGTATAACTTTGTACACTTTGACCCTTCAAGTGACGAAGAGTTTGCCAACTCATCATTTCTTGCTGCATGTAAGCTAAAGGATAGAATTTCTTTTTAATAGCAAAAACAAATTCATTCCAGGTAGAAATGATTTTACCATGTTTTTGCAGATCAGCTTATGTCTTGCCTTCCCACCATACTAGTGCAATTCATCCAAGTCGAAGGCTAGCCAACTGAATCTTCTTCCTTTCTGAATCAACGTTCTGTTCCCTGCAATATACATCAATTTGTCTTATCCAATTATCTAGTTTTTCTGCATTGAGTTCTCCATCATAAATTGGCAAATCAAACTTCACATCTAATTTTATTAAGGAAGTTTTCTTCTTCTTCTTAGAAGAGCTAGAAGATGATGAGGATTATGAAGGTGATGATGGAGGATATGGTGGAGGAGGCATTTCCCCTTTCCCTTTGCCTTCTGAAGGGGCAATTAGAAAAGGTTCCTCTGCTCCTTTGTCTGGTTTAGGTGTTGAAGTGCTTTCACCTCGACCCTTCTTAAATTCCAGATACATCTCTTCCACCATGGCTTGGAGTGCCTTAAAACTTTCTATAAAATGAGATTCTGATCCCAATGGAGTTTCCTCTCCCATTCTCCTCTAAGAATAGACTCTTCCAATCTCTGGATTAGCCTCAACAAGTTCTCCTTCTCCTAGCCTGAGCTTTAATCTAGTTAGCATTCAAAATCTAGCACAAGCTTGTCTAACCTTAATAAAACCAAATGCTCTGACACCACTTGATCTGAAAATGAGGTCTTAAATCAATATTAAGGTATTATAGACTCATGTGCAGGAATGCCTATATTATTTAGTACAACGGATCAAAAAGATTGTGAATAATATATACAATGAACAGTTATAAACATAATAAACACACACATCAACACAACAAATAATCAAGGAGTTCACCAGACTTCCTAGCTATGTCTCTTGGTCCAAGCTTTCAGTGTCAAACTCTATATTATGTCTTCAAGAACAGAGTTTACAGGTGTGAGCTCAATCAGAGCCATAACACAACAACAATGATATTACAAAGGGATTTCACTCGAAAAACCTCGAGTCTAAAGAGTGCACAGACTCTCCTTCTTAGTGCCTCTGATCAACTGTGCGTAGCTATGTATTTTCTATGACTCTCTGTCTCCCCTTTATCTCTGACCTGTGACTTGTCTCTGTTCTGTTATGGAATGGCTTTTTAAGCCTATCGATGTTTTCTGTTCAACGCCATTCTCGGGCAATCTGGCTCCCAGCTGCTGTCCGTTCAAATCCCTGTTGAGTGTTAAACAATCATTGAAAAACACTCTAAGGTATGGTGGCCACCTGTTTTCAAACGAAAAGGACCAGCGTAGGTGAAAATCCCAAAGAATCGCTTCTCTGATTACACAGAGAAATACACAGGAAATACTCTAAAAACAGTGGAAAATCCGACCAAGCTAGACTTCAAAAGATATAAAGTCCACCCTATAATCCTCTCGGGTTTGCGCTTGATCGCTATCTCAAGTCGCAGCGCTATGGTCATAATCCCTTTGTATTTGATCCATAGCGGGAATACACAGAAATACATAGGAAAAACGCTTATTGTCGGACTTCAAATTTTATACAGTCACACCTATAAACCCCATCGGGTCTGCCTTGATCGCAATCGCAAGTCGCATCGGCTATGGGTCAAACATCAATACACAGGGAAATACAAAGAAATCCACAAAAAATGGACTTCAAATATATTTAAATCTGACCTATAATCCTTATCGTGTCTGGGTCTATCGCATGTTGCATATCGTGGGTCTTTGTATTGTTTCGAGTCCACTCGCCAATCGTCGATTGTCGATATCAGCATATCACATATTGACCCTTCGCAATGCCACGAGCCATGGTCCATTCCCATATATTGTTGTGATGCGATAAATCCCAAATTGCATATCGCATGGTCTCGCATCGGCTATGGGTCAAACATCAATACGCAGGGAAATACAAAGAAATTCACAAAAATTGGACTTCAAATATATTTAAATCTGACCTATAATCCTTATCGGGTCTGGGTCTATCGCATGTTGCATATTGTGGGTCTTTGTATTGTTTCCAGTCCACTCGCCAATCGTCGATCGACGATATCAGCATATCACATATCGACCCCTCGCAATGCCACGAGCCATGGTCCATTCCCATATATTGTTGTGATGCGATAAATCCCAAATTGCATATCGCATGGTCTCGCATCGGCTATGGGTCAAACATCAATACGCAGGGAAATACAAAGAAATTCACAAAAATTGGACTTCAAATATATTTAAATCTGACCTATAATCCTTATCGGGTCTGGGTCTATCGCATGTTGCATATTGTGGGTCTTTGTATTGTTTCCAGTCCACTCGCCAATCGTCGATCGACGATATCAGCATATCACATATCGACCCCTCGCAATGCCACGAGCCATGGTCCATTCCCATATATTGTTGTGATGCGATAAATCCCAAATTGCATATCACATGGTCTTCGAGCCTGCGGGTTAAGTCCTCCCCTTTAGAATATGTGATGCGATAATGCAATCTTAGCCATTGATCTGCGCACTCGATCAATGGTCCACATTAAGTCGTTGGATCGCGATCGCAATTCGCACAAGGATGCCTCTGATACACTTCGCTGGCCTGCTCCAATGCGAGATCCCGATTTAATCTGGGTCGTTGATCTGTTCGATCTGACGGCTCTTGTGCAACATTACTTCAACCTTCGCTTAGCTCTGTTTTCTGCCTTTCTTCTTGGTTTTTCTTCTGCGATAGTGTTTTCCGATAATATGTATATGAAGACTTAGAGGTTTCAAGATCCATTTTGGATCATCCAGCTTCATAGAGGGATCTCTCTTTTTGATTTAGATTTTTGTTTTAAGATATTAGGCTAGTTATTGAAATTTGAGGTTGGTTTTTTAAAGGTTTGGTTGAAAAATGCAGGGAACGTCCATTGGGCATGGAGTCATGAACCTTTGGGAAATCAATAACAAAATGACAGAGCAACTGTAATAGGGTAGGATAGGCAAACTTTTGGATCTTATAAGGTGTCTTTGGAGTGAAAGGATGAATATGATATAAGTTCAATTAAATATAGAGCATGCTGAGATGCATTATATACTTACCATCAGAATGAAAACATTAATATTGTTTACAAGCCAGAACATAGTACACTTAAGAAAATTTGGCCCTTAATCTTCTTGCAACAATAAAGAGGGAAAACATATGGAAAACTCATAAAATAAACAATTTTACAAAAGAAAGTACATCACCAATTATTTGACATAGGAATCCAACAAAACTCTCTGTATTTTTGTAAATTGATCACTTCCAGTACAATGCACAACTTACATCAATACACAACTCCTTTTTTCATACAAGATCCAACCCTTGTTAAGTCTTATTACAATATACTTATAGACTTCTTGCTAAACTGATTTTGGATTCCAAAATGGAATTCATTAAAAAATAATATCTAACAAAAAATTACATAATTTTATGAAACAAAACTAGAAAATAGAAACTTTGGACAAATTCGGTTGTCTGTTTAAAATTTGAAGGAATTTTGTTGCTCACTGTGACTTTTTTCCAGCTCTTGCTTTATGTTTTTGTGCCAAAATTGTAGGTCTTATGTTCATCTTAATCAACCAACTCCAATAATTGGTCCCAATGTTCTTCACCTGGGATAGAAAAATTCACCATGTTTCTAAACCTTTCATCTACCCCAGTGTAAGTTTGAAACGTAGGTTTGTTCAAAAATAAATGATGAATTTCATGTTGTATGTTTAAATCAAACAGTAGGCCTTCCAAAAAGGCTTCTCCATTGGTAGCTCCTTTTGCCTTAGCAAACTTAGACGCATCTGCAGCTATGTTGCATAATTGTTCTTGGTAATTTTCGAATGGAATCAATATTCCATTCGAGTTTTAATTATTCTTGGTAATTTTCTAATGGAATCAATATTCCATTCGAGTTTTTAAGATCGGGAAGTCCTTTTTCCTGCAATAAAGAAAACTTTCTATTGAATCTCTTAACCTGTAGCTCTAGCTCTTTACACTTGTTCTCCAATTGCACCATTAAATTCTTCTTAGTCAAAACTCTTTTGACGTCCATCATTGTCTCTGATATGTCCTGAATATTGAGCTCCTCAAGTTCTTCACTAGTTTTAGATTTCAGTATCCTAATGATCTTTTGTGCTTCTTCAGGCCTATGTTCAATATCTGCTTTAGTTTGTTGTAGTGCTGCTTTGACTCTCTGCACCAACTCTTCCTACTCAAAAATGATTTGGATTGAAGGCCACAAGTCAGTAACATTGGCATTGATGTTATGCCAAATGTTGCATTTTGCATTTTCCAACATTTGAATAATGATGGAAAGGCCTTCATACTTCTGAATTTGTTAAATAAGTTTGAAGTTCTTTTGTACCTCTGCCAAGAATGCATCGTCTGCCTTTATCTTAATTTCCTCCATATTGGTGAGGGTCGCTGACAATTTCTCCACCTCTTTGTTTGTTAATGACAAACACCCTAAAGCTTGAGTTAACTTTTCTGAGGAATTCGAAACTGATGCTTGTGTTGTAAGCTGGGTTACAGTCCCTGATGTTGATGTTCCTGCAGATGTACTTGTTGTTGATGTTCCAACTGCCTCCCATTGCTCTTTTTCTTTTAGTAGTGCTTCCATGTCTTGCTCCATTTTATGTATTTGAGCATTCTGTTCCACTACTAATGTAAACAGTTTCTTTTTCTCCATCTCTACACTAGTTATTTCTTTAGTTTGAGGGTGTTCTGTAGTTGGGAGTTTGAGTTATTTCCTAAGAGCCTGAATGTCTGCATTCTTGCTTCTGATCACCTCCTCTGCTGTCTTGACATCACTAGGATCATATCCTAGTTTAATAACAAATTCTTCCAATGTTTTAATTTTTATGTCTTTGGCCATAGAGGACATCCTCTTGATCTTGAGCTATGAGTGCATGTTGTTCAGTGAAGTTTTCAATTTTGAAGCAACCATGGAAGTGCTGAATAAATCATCTCACTTGCCTACTTATGTAAATCGATTTGATTGTTTACATGAATTTGTTTAATATCTACTGAAAAAATGGAGGCCTTATAATCTTCAGCACCTCTGGGGGTTGAAACCTTGTGTTCCAAATAGGCCATTTCAAACTGCCCCTTCTCTGAATCAAACGCAGACAATAAACTGTGTTGAGTAGTGGTAGTTTGTTTCTAGAATTATGAGTATGTTGAATCTTTGAGAGCTTCATTATTTAACTTAATCTCTTTGTACCTTGTGAAAATACTTGGTTATGGTTGAGTCTGAGAAGTAGAAGAGATAGGAGACTCAGTTGACTCTTCTACATAAGGGAGAAAGGTGGTAGGAGTGCCTGTCAAAACCAAAGTAGTCTGTTCCTATGCATCCCTTTCTTCTGAAGATTCTTCCATAATTGTGATCACTTGAGGACTAGCTCTACTATCAGTTTTGGTTGTGGTCTCTTGAGCCTTCTTCCTTCTCTTGAAAATAACAAAATTTGCAGCTTGTGTTTATGATTCGGTGGGAGACATGCTTTCCCTTAGCCTCTTGCTTTCTTTGTCTTTAGGAATGGGAGTTTGTAAATACTGACTAACCAGCTGCTCTTCAACCTCCTGCAATGTGTTTTCTGCCCATTCCTCTTAGTTTGCATACTGTTCTATCTCTGGCCCTAGTGTATGAGGACATGGAGTACTTTTTTGTTCAACTCTTAGCTTAGAGATTACTCTCAAGGGGTCATAAGAACATGTAAAACTGGGTTTTAACTTCATTTGATTTAGGATTGCTTCCACCTCCTTTGTTGTTGCTATGGTGTTCACAATGTAAAGGGCCCACTTGTCTTTTAGTTTTAAATGTGATTTATTCTTATTGGACACAAAATTTAGCTCATCCATATTCAACATCTATCTGGCATACTCTAAAGCGAAGATCCTCAATAGCATAAAAACTGGTAGTATATAAGGAGGGAGCTCACATCCATAAATCTCGATATTTGTGTAATTCTGGTATAAATACCTGTCTCCAACCTTTGATTGTTCTGAGAGGTGAATGACTTTCTTGATTTCTGGAGATATCCTCAGTATAATGTCACTACATAATAAACACAAAGAAGTGTGAAGAAATTGGTCCATAAAATTTGTATACTGTACTCCTCTGATTTCCTTTTGACCAGTGAACTCCAATGGATAACTGACAATGGGTTACCCTGCTTGTCCATTTTCTACAACGATAAATTGAATTTGTCTGCGTGGTAATATAACATGAGATATATTAACACCGACTAATATTTAAACACACCTTCAGCTTTTAATTTCATAAATTGATCATGGGTGGCATCAAACAAGAATTGATTGTAATTAAATAAAACTGAAGGCTTATGTCCCACTGAGAATACTGACAAGAATCCTAAAACTACTTCATCAACCCACTGGTATGTATAATACCCTAGTAAGTGAGTCACCATGGAAATTACTCGTTTTGCATCTTTGGAAAAATGGAAACAGGGTATGAGGGATTTGTTCTGTGTAATTCAACATTTTTAGGGAGAAAACATTCAAATATATGGGCTCTCTGGGGGAAAGTCACATTTTTATATAATTATATTAATGAATCAATTGAAAATGGATGCAGGGAGGCTTGGGAATTTATTTGCACGGCTTGGAAAATGCTCTAAGGAGAAATGGAAAAGATTATTTCATCATTCTAGGCAATCACTATTTTTTTTGCTTGGGAAGTATCTGAGGTGACACCAGGTGGAAAATTCAGGGAAGAAATGGGTTTGAGGGAAGTTGAATTGAGGGAGAAAGGAATCCCAAATACTCAATTCATTGCTATGGTCAAGGTATTTCTTCTTTGCCCAATTGTGGAGTTCGTATAGGTCGAAATCACAATCAGTCTCAGCAATTTTAAACTGGCTGTCGATTAGGGGGTTTTGTCAAGGTTTGGGACAAGGGGAATCATGGGGTCTTCCTTAATCATCTTTCCTTTACCCTTCTACATTAACATTTTGAATTAAAAAATGAGTAGAACATGTTACCAAAATACTCAATTTGTCGAATTCTGCAAAGAAATTTTTGACAGACAATGCTTGATCACTTTGATTGGCTCAATAGTGACTTGCAAACTTTGAACAACGTGGAAGGAAACAAATGTAGGCTCCTAGGGTGGATTTATAATGGAAATGGCAGGTGATTGTAATGGAAGAGTTACCGTTTCAGGAGCGGGAGTCATTAATTTGGAAAATGGTCGATTTGGCGGGAGGAATTAAATGTGCAACATTCAATTAGCGATTAATTTGAACGCTGCAATGGTCAGATGAGGTGGAGGGGTGACGTAGAAAATGGGACGAGGTGGAGGTGTGACATGGAGGGCGAAAGGGAGGACAATTGGTGTGAGGGTATGGATGGAGGTGACAAGCAGAAATGATAGGCGGGAGTTACGGGCAGAGGTGATGAGGAGATGGTGGTTTTCGGGGGGGTGGTGGGGTGGTTATGAGAGATAAGAGGTTTTGGGAGAGGACCGCCCAAAAACATTGTGTAGTCGACACGTCGGTTGGGGCGATAAGCGCCCAAACATCTTTTCAGGACCCCCCATGATTAGGTGATCAGTATTTACCTCAAAAATCAAATTGCTCAATATCGCTCAAAACCTGAACGACCACGTCCATCTTGACGATACGATCCCAACGCAACTCGTTTCACTCAAAACAAAGCTTGTATGAGAAATATATCACGTTCTGTCCGCTTTGCCAAACAGAGGAGTTTTGTAAAAAAGAAATACAGTCACTGCACAGTTAGTAATCGATACTGCTGATGTGGCATGTGATTGTGTAGGTCAAAGGTTTGGTTAATGATCAATATGAGGTCATGCCAAGTGGTGCATTTCGGTTGGTCAACAGTTTGGTGAGTTCACTTGATTTCATTGGATAGAGGAGGACCAATGAGAAGGGGACATATGGCAAGCCCGAAGGCTGCCTCATGTCCCTCCCCAACGACCTATCAACGTTGTCGCATTGCAAAATTTTATGGGCAGGTTGGCAGAGTCGAACCCGTGACCTCGCCCGCACAAGCTCCACAACTTACCACTACACCGCCATCATATGTCTTAACATACAACGGTCACAGTTAATATTTGAAATTTAACATGTGGCGGGTTGGGGGTCAGCATTCGACCATTACGCATAACCACAAGCCAACACTTATGCTAACCACGCGCCATTAATGCGCTAAATGGAGCTTGTTTCTAATTAAAATGTGTTTATCCACTAATTAAGTGTGGATTAGGTTGGTGGAACTTTTGGTGAGTCCGATAAATTTGGTGCTAACTCCAAATTTGGTGGAGTTAACTGGAGTTTCTCCAATTTTGGTGGAGTTTTCCTAGGGGAAATTGAAGAGGCCATAACTTTTGTAATTTTCGACCAATTTTGGCTCAGAAAAAAAGTCATTCCTAGATGATTTGGATGTTTTGAGCACATGGAAGCACGTTTCAAGAGTAATAGAGCATTGTAAACAACAATTTTTTTTTCCATTTTGAGCTAATACAAAGGCCCAAGCCATGGAAGCTGGATGAAGGAGATGTAGCCCAGGAGGGGTGAACTCCTTCATCAAAACACTGTGTTAAGTGTTCATTTTGATGGTTTGTTGTATATTTGTGTGTTGTTGTTAAGAACTTTATTTACATGCCATTTTTCTCATGAATTTTACATAAAACTTGACAATTTTACTTGTTACATTCACAAACACCATAAAGGAAATCTATGCACATAAATCAAATGTTGAGAAATTGTTTTTAATTCTGAAATTAGCACAGAAAAACTAACATTCAACAATAGATCAAGTTGGTATCAGAGCAAGGTTATTTGCTTGATTGCTTGAGTTTTGTGCAAGTAGGGTTTTAATGGTTGCAAGTTTGTGATGATTACAAGGATAAAGTTGCAGAGAGGAGAAGGGAAACTATTGGTTGCAAATCCTAAGGTAATGCCTAGAAGAAGGAGCGCCACAAGGCCACAATCTCCACCCAAATTTTCAAGCTTAGCTGCACTTGAAGCAGCTCAAGTTTTACCTTTAGTTGAGATTGAGGAGGTACAAGCAGTACCAGAAGTTGAGCTTGAATCCAAAGCCATCATGTCTAGAGTAAGAGAGATTAGAGGTCTTTCAGAAGAGGAAGCATACAAGAAATCTTTCTATGATTTAACTGACATGGTTAGATTCCTCTATGAAGAGAGGAATACTAGAATGGCTAGAGAGAGCTCTAAGTCCCCACATGAAGATGGAAGCTCAGAAGATAAAAAAGATGAAATGAAGGATTCAAAGGGTAATGGAGGAAATCCTCCTCCATCTCCACCATCGTCATCATTTTCCTCGTCATATTCATCATCCTCATCATCACAAATAACATCATCTTCCACTTCCACCACAAAAACTGTTCATACTCATTCAAAATCCCCAAAAGAAAAAACTCCCTTTCTCAAATTGGACATTAAGTTTGAACTTCCCATGTACAATGGTGAGGTAAATGCAGAGAAGTTAGACAATTGGAGGTTTATTGTAGAATTCAGAACCTTTAAGAAGGTGACATAAATATCGAGTTGGCTTCATTGAGGCTAGAAGGAGCAACACTAGTTTGGTGGGAAGCAAAGACTCAAGAGAAAATGTGAATTCATGGTAAGATATCCATTTCTTGGGTTGAATTTGTTTCTTCAATTAAAAGACAGTTTTAATGTTTAGCCTACATGCAAACAACCATTATGAATTGGAAAAACTTTGGGCAACTCAAGGGCCAAATAGTTCAAGACTATACCCAAGAGTTTAGGAAAAGGGCTTTATTGTTAGGAGTAAACTTGAATTCCCAAGATACTCTCTTGAAATATATTGGGGGTTTACATTCCTACTTAAAGCACACTATCCTTATGTCCAATCTAAGCAATTTATATGAGGTATGTGTGCAAGCCACACACCTTGAAGCGAGAGGAAAGAACATTTAGGAAGAGGGTAGCAAAAATAAGCCATTCAAGGGTAAGGAGAAAGAGAAGGGTAGAAAATGGAAAGGAAAGACGAATGCAAGTGTAAAGAAAGAAGGGGAGAAAACTATATGCAAACATTGTTCAAAAGCGGGGCATAATGAAACCCACTGTTGGAAATTACATCCCGAACTAAGGCCTAAGAAACCAAACAATAAGGGGAAACAATAGACGACTGCTACCACACAACATGCTCTTAGATCCAATTTTGGTGATGAGACCAAGATTTCAGCCATGGTCACCAAGGGAAAGGAAGCTATAGAAAACAATAGTTCCTCACATAGTCACAACAACACTCCAAATGAAGAATCAAGGATAAAGTTGTTCCATGTAAGGGTAATCTCAAATCATGCAAAGATTGATGCATTATTTGATAGTGGGTCACAATCGAACTTAATTTCAGAAGACTTGGCCAAAAAGCTTAACCTTGAAACGGTACCTCATCATAAGCCATATATTTTGGGTTGGATATTCATTAATGCATATTTATAGGTTACAAGGAAATGCTTATTCAAGTTTGCCATTACTAAAAAAATCATTGATTAAGTTGAGTTAGATGTAGTTCCACTTGACATCTCAGGAATTATTTTGGGGAGCCCATATTTGTATGATAGGAAAGCAGTATTTTATTGCCATGAGAACAAATATCTATTGTTCAAGGATGGATTGGAGTATATTGTGAGAGCCCATCACAAAAGGTTAAACATTTCTTTGGTTATTGCAGGGCAGATGAAGATACTAGTAAATGCAAGTAAAAAAAAATTGCTTCTCATGATCAAGAAAAAAAAATGATATAGATTATGAATCTTTTGAAGGTTGTGATGATAAGTTAAAATCTGATTTGTTTGATGTGGTAAGCAAGCATGGCGAGATGTTTCAGGAACCGAAGGGGTTACCTCCTAAGAGGGGAATTCAGCATGAGATACAGTTGCAGTAGGATGTTCCACTTCCAAAAATTGGCATGTATCGCATGTCGATCACGGAGAGCATGGAAATCAAGAAGAATAATTGAACAAAGGTATCATACACCCATCTACTTCACCATGTGGTTCACCAATTTTTTTGGTGCCAAAGAAGGACGGGACTTGGCACATGTGTGTGGATTTCCGTGCACTGAATAAGATAATGGTAAAGAATCGTTATCCGTTCCCAAGAATTGATGATTTGCTTGATAAATTGAGGTATGAAAAAAATTTCACTAAGTTAGACTTACAAAATGGTTACCATCAAGTTAGAATTGCTGAAGAGGACATTTGGAAAACCGCATTTAAAACTAAACAAGGATTGTTTGAGTGACTTGTTATGCCTTTCGGTCTTACAAATGCTCCAGCTACTTTCACGAGAGTTATGAATGTTGTATTGAGACCATTTCTAGATGGTTTTGTCATTGTTTACTTAGATGATATTCTCATTTTCAACAAATCCAGAGATGAACATGTCATGCATGTGAACAAAGCACTTGATGTCTTGAGAAAAGAACAGTTATTTTTAAAGATGTCCAAGTGTGAATTTGGCAGAACTTCTTTAGTGTATTTGGAACACATTGTTGGAGGAGGTGAGTTGAAGATAGACCCCTCTAAGGTTGAGGTCATTGTGAATTGGCCGGAGCCCAATATAGTTATAGAGGTAAGAAGCTTTCTAGGGGAAACACAATATTGGAGGAATTTTATTGCTAATTTTTCTTCCATTGCAGCTCCACTAAATGCATTGACTATTGTCAAGAAAGTCTTCCACTGGGGAGATGTATAGCAAAAAACATTTGATACTTTAAAACAAAAGATAAGTTCAGGATCAGTATTGGCTCTTCCGGTTTTTAGACAACCATTTGAGATTCGAAAGGATGCTAGTGATTACGCCATGGGAGATGTTCTCATGCAGCACGGTAAGCCCATTTCATTTAATTCTAAAAATTTTAATGGTGTTGTGACTAACTATCCCACTTATGACAAAGAAATTTACGCATTGGTACAATGTGTTAAAAAATGGAAACACTACTTGATGGGGAAGGATACCATTATCCATACCGACCATCAACCGTTGTAGTACTTACAGTCATAGTCAAAGTTGCAACAATCACGACACTTCAGATGGATGGGTTTTCTACAACAGTTTCATTTGGTTATCAAATACAAAAAGGGAATCTACAATAAGGTAGTTGATATGATTTCTAGGCCTATTGTAAATTCATCTATTATACTCAAGCACAATTATGTTTTACCTGAAAGTTACATTGAGAAATATGCATATGATAATGACTTTCAAGATGTATATGCAAGCTTGAGGCAAGGAAACCAAATTGAAGAGTTAGATTACCATGTACATAACAATTTGTTGTATCATTTGGGCAAGTTATGTATTCCACAAGGAGAAAGAAACAATATCATAAGGGAGGCACACACTTCATTGGTTGCTAGACATTTTGGTGTAGGAAAGACAATAACAAATCTCCAAAGGTATTGTTATTGGCCACGCATGTTTGATAATGTATCTTGTTTCATTAGAGGATGTTCTTTGTGTGCAATAAGTAAGCCTATAAATAGGAAACTAGGATTGTACACTCCACTTCCGGTACCTTCACATCCATGGGAGAGTATCTCAATTGATTTTGTAGGAGGTCTTCCATTGTCAAGGAAAGGTCGTGATTACTTGTATGTAGTTGTAGATAGGTTCATCAAGATGTGTATTTTAACGCCATGTAAAAAGCAAATTACAACTAAACAAACAACTCTCTTTTCTTTCAAAAAATTTGGGTTCGTTTTGGTCTTCCTACTTCCATTGTAAGTGATCAAGATTCTTGATTTGCTAGGAATTTTGGTCAAATTTGTGGGACATGATGGACACTAAGTTGAAGAAGAGTACAACCTTTCTTCCACAATTAGATGGAAAAACCAAGGTGGTAAACAAGAAAATCATTCATCTTCTTAGAGGATATTGCAGCAAACATCCCAAGTTGTGGGATGAACAGTTGCATTACTTACAACATGCATACAACAAGGCAAAGCATTCTTCCACAAACACATTGCCATTTGAGGCATGTTTTGGGTACTTGCCAAAATCGCCAATGGACTTCATCTTTGAGAAATATGTCAATATTGATGGTCATAGTGACATCGATAAGGCAAGGAAGTTCATTCAAAAAATTCAGTTGATACATCACACAGTGCAAGAACATCTTGAAAAGAGTCAAAGCAGCTACAAGGCAAGGCATGACAAACACCGTGGTGATCATAAATTTTAAGTTGAAGACGAAGTTTGGTTATATATTAGCAAAGGGAGAATTTAATGGGAAGGTAAAAAGATGAACCCAATCTGTTATGGTCCTTTCAAAATTCTAGAAAAGATTGGTAACAATGCATTTAAGCTAGATTTGCCTCCTTATATGCAAATATACTCTGTTGTTAATGTTGGTAATTTGAGATTGTTTAAGCCTCTTTTGATTGATGATCAAGGAGAGCATGTTCAACTTCCATCAATAGATGATTTCTCGCCAGAATATCTTGATGAACTTCAGCAAGATCTCATACTTGACAAAAGAACCAGAACTTCAAAGAGAGGGAATGTTGAATACCTTCGAGTGGGACTCAAGGGACAAAATCCTTCTAAGGCCAAATGGATGCAGATTTAGAAGGTGAGGGAGTTGTACCCTCACCTATTGAACAATTAATAATATCTTTTGGGGTTCAAAAGTCTTTTAGTGGGGAGGAATGATAAGGTGATCAATATTTAGCTCAAAAATCAAAGTGCTTAGAATCACTCAAAACTTGAACGAACGTGTTTGTCTCAGCAATACGATCCTAACACAACTCGTTTCAATCAAAATGGAGATCATATTAGAAATATATCACGTTATGTCCGCTTTGCCAAACGGAGGAATTTTGCAAAAAGAAGTACAATCATTGCACAGTCAGCAGTCCATATTGCTGACGTGGTAGGTGACTGTGCAGGTCAAAGGTTTGTTTAACGACTAGTGAGGTCACACCAAGTGGCACATTTCAGTTGGTCGACAGTTTGGAAAGTTGGCTTGATTTTATTGGACATAGGAAGACCATTGAGAAGGAGACATATGGTAAGCTCGGAGGCCGCCACGTGTCCCTCCCCAATGGCTTATCAACATTGGCGCATCGCAAAATTTTGTGGGCAGGTTGGCGGAGTCAAACCCATGACCTCACCCACACAAGCTCCACGACTTACCACTACATCGCCACCTTATGTCTTAACATAAAACAATCACAGTTACTATTTGAAGTTTAACATGTGGCGGGTTGGGGGAGGAGAGGGCCAACCCCCTCAGCATGTGACCATTACACATAACCTCAAGCTAGTGCTTATGCTAACCGCGCGCCATTAACGTGCCAAATGGAGCTTATTGCTAATTAAAACGTGTTTATCCACTAATTAAGTGCGGATTAGGTTGGTACATATTTTGGTGGGTCTGATAAATTTGGCGCTAACTCTAAATTTGGTAGAGTTAACTGGAGTTTCTCTAGTTTCGGTGGAGTTTTCCTAGGGAAAATTGAAGAGGCCATAACTTTTGCAATTTTCGACCAATTTTGGCTCAGAAAAAGACATTCCTAGATGATTTGGATGTTCTGAGTACATTGAAGCAGGTTTCAAGAGTAATAGAGCATTGTAAACAACACGTTTTTCCATTTTGAGCTAATACAGAGGCCCAAGCTATGGAAGTTGGACCAAGGAGATGTAGCCCAGGAGGGGTGAACTCCTTCATCAAAACACTATGTTAAGTGTTCGTTTTGATGGTTTGTTGTATATTGATTTACTGTTATTCAACACTTTATTTACATGCTATTTTGCTCATGAATTTGACATAAAACTTGACAAATTTACCTGTTACATTCACAAACACCATAAAGGAAACCTATGCACATAAAGCAAATGATGAGCAATTGTTTTTAATTCTGAAGTTCAAATTAGCACAACGAAACTAACATTCAACAACAGATCACCCCCCTCGTCCGTTAATCGTCGATAGTGCCGAGGGGTCTAAAATCCTCCTCTCGCCATTGATCCAGGTGGGAGTCCTCACTGCCGTTGATTGGCGCATGATGTTTATTGGCAAAACGACAAACAATCATGTCATATCATGCGGAAAATATAACATATAACCTATACTTTTATGGATAATACATACAAATGAAACTTTATTATAAATTTAAAAGAGGCATTTTGACTGGTGTGCTATAGGGGCCTTATTTTTATTTTTATTTTCTTCTGTTCTTTTATTTCACCCATATTTTTTATCCCCTTTTATTTTATTTTCTTTTTCTTTTTTATTTCTTATGAGCTAAACAAACTTGAAATGAAAAACATTTTTTTTACAATATCCAGTGGGATGAAAACTTATTAAAAATACAAGACTCCTATATTTATAGGACCCTAACATTGGCTCCAATGGGAATGACATCCTCCCCGTGAGGTGTCAAGAACACCGTAGATCAGTAGCCTTCTCCACTGGGCAATAATTTTCATCATCAAAACTGAGATTAACTTTGAAAACTAAAAATCACAGATATAGCAACAATTCATCCGAAACTTAGGGCCTTCACTCTGGGCTTCAATTCTGGATGACAACCACCCTCACTTGTAGTATTTGAAACAATAAAATGATATATACGGTGATGTGTTTGTTACCAACTAACCTTAAGTGAAATAGTGCTTGAGCAACCTGCCATTAATAGGTCCTCGTGGCAATGTTTCTCCAGTCAGATCCTCTAGCAAAAATGCATGAGTTCCACGGACAAATGCAATCCTATAAGGGCCTTTCCATAAACTGTCAAACTTCCCATGTTTCCCTTTCTCTTCATTTATGGAATCCCACTTTAAAACAATGTCATTCAGTTGAAAATCACCTGCTTTGACCCTTCTGTCATGAATTCTTTTGATTTTATCTTGAATGACATGTGTATTGTTGTAAACCTCCTCTACGGTATGTTGCAAATGTATCAATTGGTTGATCCTTATTTGGGCATCATTTGGTTTTGCTCGTCGCCTTGCAATAATTTTAGTACTAGAATTCCTAGGGAAAGAGGAAAAACCACATTTATTCCATAAACCAATTGGAAAGGTGACATTCCAATTGACTTCTTTCTACTTATCCTATCAACCCATAAAGCATTTATCAATTTCTTATGCCAAGATTTCTTGTTTTCATGTAGTAGTTTCTTTATGATGTTGACCAATGACTTGTTAGAAGATTCTGCTAACCCATTTGCCTGGGGATAATAGGCAGTAGAAAGTCCTAACACTATATGATACTTGTTACAAAAATCAATCATCCTTTTTTATTTAAAAGCAAAAACATTATTTGTAATAATTTTGTGAGGACAACCAAACCTGGAGAGAATATGATCTTCAAGGAATTGCATGATTACATAATCTATAGCTTGTCTGGTTGGGACTACTTCTATCCATTTGGTGAAGTAGTCTGTTGTTGCCAGGATCCATTTGTGTTGAGCAGAAGAGCTTGGATGAATTTCTCCTATAAAATCTAAACCCCACTGCTGCAAAGGCACCTCTACTTCGATAGGTTTGAGGGGTAGAGGTAAGAGTTTTTTATTGCCTTCAAACGCTGACATTGATGACAAATTGAAACATTTTTATGAATGTTAGCAAGCAAGGTAGGACAATAAAAACTAGCTCTCAAGATTTTATTTGTTGTGGATTTCCAGTAAATATGTCCTCCATAGTCACCTTGATGAAATTCTTCCATGATGTTATCTACTTCATACTTCAATAAACAATTTAAAAAATACCTCCAACATCCTTCCAATACAAAGCTTGATTTAAAATGCATAACTTTACAACTTTCAGTTTGAGAAATCTTGCCTTGGTTTTTTTCAAACCAGGGGAGCTTGAAAATTCTGCAAAACATACATAATGTCTGCATACCAGGGAGAAGTAAGAGAATGCTCTGATACCTGTGGAGTCGCCATATCTTCTTATTCATCAAGAGCAGCTATACAATTTATGTCTAGTGCTTGAAAGTTTGACTCAACCATTAATTTGGCTAATCATTGACCTTTGATAAGTTTCATAGGCTTTATTTCAATGTCATACTCCAAAATAGCTGCGATCCATTTACGTCTTTTTCCATATGGATTTGCCTGACTGAGGATATCCTTTACTAATGCACTTGGAACAAAAGAAATTATGTGAGAATGTAATACATACACTTTGAAATATTTCAAGGCCTTTACTAAAGCAAAATCTTATTTTTCCATTATATTATACTTCAAGGAGGCATCTCTAATGCTTTGTTGAAAAATGCTATTGGTTGTTCATGTCCCTCATTTTTTTGTAATAAAACTACTGCAATAGTATGTTTTGAAGCAAAGGAAAAAATAATGAAATCTTTAGTGTAATATGGGATAATCAGAATAGGAACACTGGTTAAGGTTGTCTTCACATCACTAATGATCTTTTGGCTTCAACATTTTGTTTCATCTCATTGTCTTTCTTCAACCTGTTTGTAATAACTCTTAAAATCTCAGCTAAATTTGGGATAAACCTTCTTAGAAAACTATCCTACCAATAAAAGACCACACTTCTTTTTCATTCCTAGGTGGATCAGTTTTCATAATGGCTTCAATTCTACTTGGATGAATTTAGATACCATCTTTTGAAATTATGTGATCAAGTAGTTTACCTTATTCTAAACCAAACAGAGACCTTTTAGGGTTCAAGGAAATGCCATATTTCCTGCATTTCTCAAAAATTATTCTTAAATGAAAGAGATGATCCTCATAAGTTTTAGAGAATACGGTGATGTCATCTAGATAAATTACAATAAATCTATCTTTCTTATCTGCAAAAGAAATATCCATTGCTCTCTCGAAAGTGGCTCCTACATTCATAAGGCCAAAGGGAATTTTCACATACATGAAGGCTCCACATGGTGTTGTGTTTTGTGTTGATCATCTGGATGCACCATATGTTGGGCGTGGAGCATGATTATTTAGAGGTCTTTGTTTCAGTCATTATGTTGGGGGCATGCAAACTCATCTCAAGCATAGTTTATCTTTGTTTCAACCTTATTTAAAAATGAAACCATTCTCAAGCATAGTTTGTTTCCATTTCAATCTTGTGTAAAAATGAAACCAAATCCAAACATAGTCTTTTCTCATGTTTCAAGCTTATGAAAAAATGAAACCATCTTCAAGTATACTCAAGCATAGTTTCCCATGTTTTAATCTTGTGTAAAAATGAAACCATTCCCACTTTACCTCTTGTGTTTTCCATCTTTATCGGCCTATTTTAGCTAGATGAGCCTTCGTTTTTTCATTCCATCATCACCATCTCTTTGGCTGATCATACACTTTCACTTGGTTGTTTTACCCTTGCAAGGGGAACATCTGTGATGAGTGGTATTATTAGCTAGCCTCTTAACCTTTACATGTTTTGAATAATTCCATCGTGACCGGAACCAGTTGCTATCCTTTTATACCACTAGTTCCTCCAGTGGAATCCTCTTTAAGCTCTTTTTAGACTCCAAAAATATGAAAAGACTGCCAAGCACTTGTCATTTCAAACTCGTTAAAGTAAATGACATGGTGTCTAATTAATAGAAGTTTAACCCTTTTCCAGACTGAGATAGAATACTGTACTAAAAAGGAATAACATAGTTGAACATGGATAAGAGGTTCCCTTGGAAATTGTTTTCTACATTTTTGAGTTCAAGAGACGATTTACGAAAAGGGACCTTTGGAATTTTCTTTTTCACCTCTTTTTCAAACTCTCTAAACATGAAAAAGATGTCGAGTTTCACCTCTAATGGACTTGTAAAACTTAAACGATGTAGGACTTGTCACCATGATGAGACTGAGTTTCTCCTGCCTAGGACTCATAAAATGTACTAGGATGGATTCATCTGAAGGATGAACTTATATGGTAAGCATATGCTATACCTTCAAGATTGTGAGAAAAAATAATGGGGTACTCACTAGAAATAGTGGGGGAAAATGAAAGCGAAAATCTCTTATATTTTGTGTAAAGGAAGAATGTCGCTCTTGAACATGGCATTTATATGTTTCCCGTGTCGAGTTTGAGTTATCCTCACTTCATCACTTGCTGTTCTGGGTTTGGGAAATCCATTTTGCATCTCATATATTTATATTTCTTTGTCATCATGACCTCTGATCCTATGTTGAGTCAAATGTTGCCAAACTCTGAAGTCGTGTCACCAACATGTTCAAGAGAAGTCCTATATGCAGGTTTTTACCGCTTATACATTGTCTGACTTTCTGCCACATTCCTGAATCACACTTACCTACTCTACTATTTCCTTTGTTTCGTGTCGATGGTGTGGGATACATTATGAACCTCCTTCGACGGATCACTTCCTGTCGACGTTAACTCATTATCTAGGAAGATGATATAGAAACTCCATTCTAGTGCCTTGGAGCTGACATACCTCAATGGCAAGTTCTTCACATTCGACGATAGGTTCATATCAATGGACTTGGATCAAATGGCTCTACGGGTGTTCAAATTCATCTTCATTATTCATGCTCATGGATTGTGTTGATTGTACCTTGAGAGCCATTGTCATTATTGGTGGTTTCTCTCATGCTTGTTAATGATTTACATCATTGACCATTAATCAGGTGGTTTTCTATCATGTTCGACTTTTGACACATCTATTCACATGTTAGAATTTGTACATTGATCGGATCGAGATAGAGTTTAAGACCATGGATTCCATCCGATAAAATCTAGGTTGCGTGGATTTGTGAGTTATTCATGATTTCACACATGATTATACGAATGGTTGCGACCATACCGTGGGTCCATATATATGATCATTTCTATTCAGATGGTTGCGTCCATACCATGGGTCCATGCACATGATTCTTTCTATTCGGGTGGCTGCACCCATATTGTGGGTTCATGTATTGTTAGATGCCTATTCATGTATCATTATGCATGTTTATATTAGAGATTTCACTTATGTATATGTATATGCTTGATTTGCAAGTCTCCTGACAATGTTTTTCCAATCCTTGCCTTGACATGTAAAGCATTTCACCCATCACTCCCTATTATGCCTTCATGCTTTAGGGGGCATCTATTACACAATATTTTGTCACACCTCCTGTTCACTTCCTGTTCCACACCCTGAAGTGCTAAAATGTTGACAACTGTGAAGTGTATTCATCATCATACAGAGACAAAAACTGTTATAATATTATATATTACGGAGCAATGGAACACATAAAATATTGCAGAAATATAAACACAGAAAAAATGCACAAAACAAGAGAGACACAGATATACGTGGTTCACCCAGTTTGGGCTACGCCCACCCCAAACAGCCAGTCCTTCCTTTCTATTATCCAGCAAAATGAAGAGACACAACCTATAGCAAATCCACTGTAATATCCTCTGTCTTCTCTCACAGTCTCACCTCTCCGTTTCTCGCTCACACACAGAATACACATCCGTCTCACAACCTCAAATACAATGCCCTCATACAAAGAGAGGAGTTGCCTTCTAGGGCAAAAAACCCTAAACTAAACATAAGTTCTACCATCAGATCATCTGCCTAATGAACGGCTCAGATTGACTAGAATTTACTATACTTTTACAAGGCAAATTTACATTTGTTTTTAGCTTCGGGGGCACTGCCCCCGAGCCCCCGCCAGGGGACCGCTGGTCCCCGGACCCCCGCGGGGGG
>APFE031244582.1:25736-37184 GCA_000404065.3 Pinus taeda | reverse complement strand
TCCCCCCCGCACCCCCCCCCCGCGTGGAGGGGTGTACAAAACTTCCTTGGGTATACATCCGGCTGAAACAAAGACCTCTGAACAATCATGCTCCACACACAACAAAAACATCCTTGAAGAATAGAAGAAAAACTGCTCCGAGTCAATTTTGGAGAAGGTTTACTGAAACCCTAAATTTCAGGACAAGCGCTCCTTGCTCCACTGCTTGCATGTGCTGATGGGAGGTTGCATTTCTTTGACCTAGCACTGCTAGTGTGGGTTTTGATATGGAATCCCACGTTGAACCTCTTTTGGCAGGTTTTCTCAAAATGGAGGAGAAACTTCGTATGCTAGAAACTTCGAGAAACAACGAGCTGGATGTTATTGGGTAGAGATATGGTCGAGCTCTCCCATTTGGAGCTCTTGATCCTACCTTTAAGGGACTTCCCCTTGAGATGTGGACCTCCCTCCCTCTTTTGTGGATCCCTAACTCCCTTCCTATAAATCAAATCCCCTCCATCCCCAAATGGTTGGTCATTGATTACCTGCATTCCTATGCTAAGATTATGCCTAAATGTTGCCCATATAACTTGGAGAAGGAGTGCTTGAAGAGTCTTCGCTTGGAATTGGACATCCACAAAAAGGAGGTCTCCAACATCAAGGCAATGGTTGAATGCTTCCCTTTTCGATTCATTAATATATACATCTGATGTTCACTTTCCATAGATGTATAAATATTTATGAATTTAACTTAATACTCCTTGATCTATCGAGTAGTTTATGTTTGATATATACTATGTATGCTCTTGTATCTTGTATTCTTTGATCTCTCTTGCAAGTACTCAGATGCATGGAACAAGCAAAGAGAAAGCCTGGAAGCTTAGAGATCGAAGTCATCATCAAAGGATTGAGAAATTAGCATCAGAGCGAGGTAGGCTTCTCTCTCTCTTTGCATTTTTAAGCATAAGCTAGGAAAGTTAGCATTAGTTTGCTCATTTTTTTGCTAGACCCACTCACTGGGCTAGAGAGATCACCTCTGTTTGTAGAGGGGATTTATCTTCACAATAGGGTGACACTATGAATAATATAAAGCCAAAATATGGTAGAGGAGTTCAACACTAAATATCCAACAATATTTGAAGAACAATCATTGACTATGCACAATGCACATTATAAGAAGGCTAAAGGAAAATTACAAATTGAAAAGGTCCATGTTAAAAATAAAAAGGTTACAAAGAAATCGAGGTCTAAAATAGATGTTTTTGGAGTAGGAAATTCTACATTTTAAAAGTTATATATGATTACATGGCATGTTATTTCCCATTCTATCTCAAAGAAAGAAATGGAAAATATACAATTAAAGAGGAAAATAATAAGTCAGAGGAAGCCCTAAGCCCTATACCTCTATTCATGCCCCCTTTGGCTGTTGTAGCTATAGATTAGGTACCATCAACTACATCCAACACACCCAACAAGATAAATAAGGAATCAAAAAAACTTAATGAAATCCTGACTTATGTCATGGGAAACACAAATAAACAACTAAGTATCATTATTAAAGCATGGGATATTTGCTTGTATTAAAAAAATATCTCTCATAGAAATTCTTCTTTCACTGATTATTTGTATAAGGATCTTGATAGTGATTGAAAAATTTCATAAAGTACTTTAAACATATTAACTACAAAAAATTCTATTGCAAGTAATATTTATAAGACTCAATAGGGACTTCCATCATGATAGGTACAAGCAGGATGGTCAACAAAAATTTAGATGTTAAAGGATGCCATAACTGATTATGTAAATATTAATGATCACATAATTAATGCTTTCTTCAGAGCAATCAACCTCATTCAAGACCTTGAATAAGCACAATTGATGAGAGATTTTATCTTGATTTTATCTTGATTTTGAAGGATTCAACCTACTGCAGATTGAACCAATAAGGGAGCCAACTCCTAGAGTAAGCTTGAAGGGAAGTTCCAAAGAAAAATTTGATGAAGAAACCCAAGAGAAGTTGACTCATGAGTTAGAGCACTCAGAACAAAAGTCTTAAAATGGGGGAGGAAACACAAATAAAGAGCCTGAAAAAGACACAGTTGGACGTACAGAGGAGACAGCCGAGCAGGTCTTGGCAAAGAAACAGGTAGAGGTTGCTTCTACTTCAACTCAGTCAGGTAAAGCTCCAATCATTGACTTGGAACAAGAATGGGAGTAGTTCAATAAAAAGCTCCACATAGACACAAATCCTGAGCAAACATCTGAATTGCAAACTCCCAAGCAAATCCAGAAACAACAGGGGAAGGAGCTATAGGCACTCAGGATATTAAGATCATTCTTGTTATTCCTACTTCAGAAATTGCCTTAAGAATTGAGGAAATACCTCCATTAGATATATTCTACAACCCTACCCATAAGGTTGTATTCAAAAGCCAAAGGAAGAAAAGGAAACTAGGCGTCATGGTTGTTGCGACTCCAGAAAATGAACCAATGGATATTGTATGGAAGGACACGCCTATCGACCCATTAAAGAATCTTACAAAGCTGTCGCAGTTCACAGGAGCTTATTCCATAGCAACCATCGATAAGGCGATAGGGGTTTGAATGCTGCTAAGGGAAAAGGAACAAAAAATTCTGCTGTTAGAACAACAATTAGCCCAAGAAAGAACTAATTAGCAAGCAGAATTACAAGTAGCCCAGCTCCAGAGAGAATTCAAACAGATGAGGGTACAACAACAGGCCAGCTTAGCAGAAAAGGATTCACAAATACAAGCCATGATGGATAAATTCAAATAAAATCCACAAAATCGACGAATTCATCAAAGAAGAAGTCGGCCTCAATTCCCTACTAATGTAGCAAGAGGAAGTATTTTTGCATTATTTCACTTCTGTATGATGTTAGCTCTAATTTTATTTTGAATACATGAACGATTTTTATATGCGATGTATTTTTCTCAATCATTTTTTCTAGCTATTTATCCAAACCAATTATTGTTAAACGATTTCATTTCTTTTGGTAGTTGAATGATCTTTATTACCAATTGTTGTAAGACATCATTGTAGATCGCATATCGTATTTTATTCTTGGGTATATTTATAGTTAGATAATGTTATATTAAGATATATACATGTGTTTAGTAGTTAGATTAGATTACACTTAGCTAAATCATTTCTCGTTACATCTTATATCATCCTGCAAACATTATCAAATCAATTCTCTTTGGGAAACTGGTCCCATTATCCCCAGTCGGAGCCACTATACCAAACAGAAAAGGAGTTGCTTTCAAGGTCCGGTCTGGGTGGTTTTCCCCCATGTTGTCACAGTGATTTTCGAGGCTTCAACATGTTTCAAGCACCGGTCTTAGCTATGTCAAACTTCACAAAATATTTTATTGTGCAATGTGATGCCTCAAGAAATGGAATTGGTGTTTTTTTAATGCAATAAGGAAGACCCATTGCTTTTGAATGTTGTCCAATCAAAGGAAAATATTTACACAAACCTATTTATGAGAAGGAAATGTGGCAATACTACATGCACTAAATAAATGACGACCTTACCTAATGGGAAGGCACTTCAAGGTAAAACTAGATCATGATAGTCTTAAGTACTTTTTGGAACAAATATTATCATCAGAAGAGCAGAAAAAATGGGTGAAAAATATGTTGGGTTATTACTTTGAAATCATCTACAAAAAAAGAGAAGCAAAATGGTGTTGCAGATGCACTCTCAAGAAAGGATGACGATGTGGAAGCATTGCTTTGTGCCATTTCTATTATCCAACTTGAGTGGATAACCAAAGCAAGGGATGAATGGAAGAATGATGAAGAGGTTTGGTCACTTATTCAAAAGTTGCAGCAAGATCCCAATATATATGATACATTAGCTGGAAAAATGATTCATTATGATACAAACACCGCTTATATCTTTGTAAGAATTCCCAACTCAAAAAAAAAAAAAAAAACTTTTGGAATTGCGTACCTCTCCCTTCAGAGGTGTTGAAGCCTGGAAATGTCCTGGCTCAAGCTGTGAGAAAATTCCTCAGTCAAAGTCCTAATTAGACTAGTTTCCATTGTAATGGCAATCCTGACTGGTTTGAATAGGTTTCTAGTTTCCTGTGTCCTAGAACTAGCCTATATTAACCTAGTCTAAGATGCCTAAATAAATATATACAATATGAAAAAGAATGATATTTAGTTTGTTTAAGAGTGATGATTTATATTATTAAAAAATTAAATATTAGACAATCATCTGTATGATATAACTTTAGAAAAGATGACCTCTTAAATGTGACTGAAACAAGGGCTCAGTCAAGTCACTATGAGGTTTTCTCCTTCGCGAGGAGTCTTGAAAAAATAAATGAAACTATGCAAACAAACATAAAAGGAAATCTATCTTGACTAAGCACAGGATAACCTCATCCTTAGTCAAGATCCAAAAATATTCTAGTTGGAGGAGGTAGAACTGTATGTGATTCTCAGGATGAATATTTCCTTGCCAATCCCAAAATAATTTGAATATCTGTAAGGGCCTTTGGTACACATGCAAATAAAGTGACCGTGCTAGAAAAACTATCAAGATAACTCTATTCACATACCTAAGATAAATTATAAAACGATTTCATTATGATTTTAACATAAGCTGAAAGATATCTCTTCTCAACTCGATGCAAGATGATATCAAAAGAATTGATAATGATAAATAAACAATTATCGATCCTTATCAACAAATCTCATGAGCTCATTTTGGTTCTGAACTAACTCTACAAATTGATGAAAACAAGTTAATATATTAACCTAGCTTCACTAATTTGCAAGGTGCATACATGTATCAGTTCAATACAATTATCAAATATATAGGAAGCAACAAGAATATATTGATAACACATATATATAAATATTGATAATCTAAGATCACAATCAATATATATAAATATATATATATATATAATATATATATATATCACTAACACAAAACATTACATTTTAAAAAAAAAAAGAAAAATAAAAAATAAAATAAATAATAAATAAATAAATAAAATTCACACTACATATGATGATATACACTCCAAAATGGCATAAAAACAAAAAACAAATAGAATGGATAATACTTTTCGATTGGTGTCAAACAAAAATTGATTTTAAAACAAAGGGAAGAACATATATGTGAAAACCCTTCGTCCACAAATCGAAGTGTGAAAAGAAGAATTATAACATAAAATTGTAATCTTATGTTCTCTTCTAATTTTTCCTCTCCCTCGTTTCTTTTCTCACGATGCTGAGCTCTAAACGCTGCCCTTTGTTCAGGCCACGCTACGCACTTCTCCTGACTCTCAAAGGTTGTGATCGATCTATGTGTTCCTCCTTGTACATGCATACTCAAAGCAATGTTGTCCAACAACCTACCACCACTTTCCAGACCGCGTTATGGCCTCACCAGCATTACTGCCCAACAATGCTTAGTGCATTCTCCAACAACCTTCGCCACTCCTCCAGGAACCTATGCTCCTCCTCACTTCAACTCACTACCACCTTCTCTTATGTCTCTTTTATAAAGGATCTTTTCTGTTTTTTTAATTAATTCAGATGGGTATCGATGTTAGATATCTTGGCATCAAACTTGTTTGTCTTCAAATCATAACGCTCCTGCGTTCATTTTTCCCCTTCAAATAATTTGATGTTCCTAATTATGGAAATGAACCAAGCATTGCTTTGTTACAGGCCATTCAATTTTCAAAGTGCGCTTAACCAACTCAAAATATCCATTGTTGCCTTTGCGCATTTGTCTCCTCAAAACACTCAGCTCTTGTTAGGTCCCTATACTACTCGTGTAGCCCCTTATTGTTATTAGTGAAACACCCTTATTGTATTGTCGTGCCCATGTAGTCCCCATGTTGTTATTATTGTGCCCCATAGAAGCCCACTATTGTTATTGTTATGCCCCTACAATATTATTGTTACGTAGGCTATGATTATATTGGGACCACTTAGAATCCTATATACAGAAAGGAGGTATTGTCATGTGTACATCCAAGAATTGTTGATTTGTATAATGTAAAGGAGGTTTCCCCCTCGAAGAGGCTGATTTTGAAGTCATTGATCTATCTTTTATCTCTTTTTGTGAGTTGGTTTCATAACATTTGGTATCAGAGCTTTGGATTCTAGGGTTTCGTTGCTCCAAACAGGTCATCGTGGCATTTTCGCTATAAATTTTTATCTTCGAAGTTTCAGAAGCTAAAAAAGAAAAACCTCTTGAACCAAAATCATTATGAACCTCAAGTCCAAATTTCAGATCTTGGAATCCTATATTTTCTTAGATATGATCTAAGGAATTTAGGGTTTTTGCAAGCTCTAGAATTCCATCTCAAACAGGTCATCATAGAATGTTACTATAATTTTGTTTCTACGAAGGTTCAGACTCTAAAATTAAAATCCATTTGAGCTGAAATCTTGATGAAGTATGGGCCCGAATTTCAGATCTTGTTTCCCTATATTTTCAGAGATATTGTCCAAGACATTTAGGGTTTTTGCAGGCTCCCGAATTACATCCCAAACAGGTGACCTAGGGAAAATCGTCATAACTTTCTCTCTGTGCATCCGATTGAAATTTCATAAGAATTTATAGAAAGAGGACAGAATGTGCTTTTTCGTTTTATTATTTTTAGGTCCGAAGGTCGAAACAGTGATACGCGAAACTTCATACAAGCTCACTCTACTGAAAATGTATATAATCAGGGCATCTTGAGAGATTGGGCATAGCTCTTTCTTGGAGAATCCAATTTCGATTAGACTGGTGGAATTGGAAAGAGGATGCAAAGGGCTACCATAGGTTGCAATTTCAGACCTTGGAGATCTGAAATTTCAGAGATACAATAGATTCAAGATCGAGATCCTAAAAGAAATAAAAAGAATGACTCAAATAAAGAAAATAGAAACACCTAGTAAGCAAAATTGGATGGACGATTTGAAGAATGTGATTGAAGCCAAGATAAATAGTTTTATCTATGACATGGAAGCTAATATCAATGGTATGGTGATCTGATAATGAGATCTAAGACAAAGAATAAGGTATTACAGACTTATGTGTACGGATTTGTCTATGTTATTTTATGCAATGGACCGATAAGATTGTGAAATACACAAACAATGAGGCAGTAAAACAAAAAAACATAATAGACAACACATAACACAACAAATTTAATAAGGATTTCACCCACTACTCCTGGGCTACATCTCTTGGTCCAGCCTTTAGTGGTGGCCTCTCTATTATGTCTTCAAGCAGAGTTTTTACAACAGTGAGCTCAATTTGAGCCTCACACACAACAGATGCAACAACAAGAGATTTACTTGAACCTCTCAAGCTTTCTCTAAGTACACAAACTCCCTCAACACTCTCTGTCTCTATCCTAGCTCTGTCTTGGCACTACCTTCAATACTGCCTCCTTGCGTTTGCTCTCTGTCTGTGGCTTTAAAGCCAATCTGGGCTGGCTGTTCATTTCATCTCCTCAGCTTTCAGTCTCCCAATCTCTGTCTGCTTCGAATCCCTCTTTCAGCGTTACACAATCATTGCATAATGCCTAAAGGGGAGGTTGCCACCTATTCGGCAACGTAAAACTGCCTCGGGCCCTTGAAATCCTTTAGAATCCCAAATGCGGTCATTTTCTGTTTTACACAAGAAAATACATTTATGACTGTGAAATTCCACCAAAACACAGTTCAATTCAGACTTCAAAAGTCCTTAAATATGGTTTATTCCCCTATCGAGTCCGACATCAATCGCTATCGAAAGCCACTTCGGCCTTGCTCCAAGGTTCCCCTTTGTATTTTTGAAATACGTTAAAACTGCGAAAATACATTAGAAATGGCTTTTCTCCGGACTTGAAACAATATACATTTCACTTCACGAACCCTTTTGGGTCCGCTTATCGCATCGGCCTCCATCCTTCGCATTTCATTCGATAACGAAAACTGTGAAAATGCATTAAAAATGACTTTGCTACGGATCTCAAATCTCATGCAATAACATTTATATCACCGTCGAGTCTGGTTCATCGGATTGCACATATGCATGTGTATAGGTCCCGCTCCATGGTGTTGGTCCGATGCGATTGATCGCAATTGCATTTCGCTCATGCCCCGGGTCGTTGCAAGTGCTCTTTGTAATCATTGATATGATTTTGCGATGCAACATGGGCCATCGATCAAGTCGTTGATATGCGTGCTTGATTGATGGCCCTAGTTGACTTCGCCAATAGTTGTCGCAGGTGTTATGTAGTATGCACCGATATCTGTCATCTGCCTGTGCCGATTGCGATTTTTGATTAAATATGGACCGTTGATCGGCCAGATCTGATGGCTACTGTGCATTTATTTGTTCCGCCTCCAATACTCTATTTTTTTCACGGTTTTCTCTGGTTTTTGCCTACCGATAATGTATTTGAGCCATTCTAGGGGCTCTTGGCATGCGATTGTTTTGATCTTTAGCATGATTTCGAGACTTAGAAAGTGTTCTTGGATCCATTTGGATCACGCCTTCCCACTGAAAAAGGATTTTGGACCACCAAAAGTTGGTTTTCAAGCATCGCTTAAGTGAGGATACAGCTGCCTCACTTGCCCTATCTCTATCCCATTTGCACTGCTAGGTTTTGAACCTTTGAGTCCAATTATAAGGTACTCCTCCTCCCCTCTATGTGTGGTTCTCACCTTCCTGTCCAGAACAATATCTTCCTGCAACTCATTGATATATTTAGGCAATATATCATCGATGGAAGGCAATCAACTTTGCTCTTCGGGATCTTTAATTAATGAAGGTTCAAACAGTCTTAAGTTTTCTGCATTTACCACCAAATAGATGTGCGTGTATGCAGGCAGATCAAGGCGGAAAGCGTTCTCACCAATTTTCTTAAGTACCTTAAAAGGCCTATACCTTATTGGCTTCAGCTTCTTTCCTTCACCTTGCATTCTGTCCTTACTGATATACAACCAGACTTGATCACCAACTTGGAAGTTGTGCTCCACCCGATGTTTATCATGCCTTTCCTTGTATTTGGCTTGGCTCTTTTCCAATTGTTCTTGCACTGCCTAGTGAATTCCTTGGATCTATTTAATGAATTTGGTTGCTTTGTCCATATCACTGTGTCCAGCAACTCCTATGTCTTTTTTCAAAGACAAAATCCAAGGGAGACCTTGGTATAAAACCAAAACATGTCTCAAAAGGATATCTTTGTGTAGAAGAATGTTTAGCACAGTTGTAAGCATGTTGCACATAACATAAATGTTCATCTCAAAACTTGGGATGCTTGCTACAATAACCCCTGAGCAACTGGATCACTGTCTTGTTGACTACCCCTGTTTGGCCATCTGTTTGTGGATGAAAGGTTATGCTTTTCTTCAGTTTGGTGTCCATCAATTCCCACAGACTTGACCAAAACTTCCCAAGAAATCAGGAGTCTCGATCAGATATTATGGAAGTGGGTAGCCCAAAATGCACCCAGACATGTTGAAAGAACAACTTCGTTGTTTGTTCAGCTATAATCTGCTTATTACAGGGTATTAAAATACGCATTTTATTGAACCTGTCCACAATAACATACAAATAGTCATGACCTTTTCTAGATTTCAGCAATCCCATAACAAAGTCCATGGAAACACTTTCCCAAGGACGGGAAGGAACTGGAAGTGGAGTGTACAAGCCTAGTTTTCTATTGTTGGGCTTGCTTTTAGCACACATGGTACACCCTCTTACATATCTATAAACTGTTTCATGCATTCTTGGCCAATAGCAGTATCTTTGCAGCTGTGCAACTGTTTTACTTACACCAAAATGACCTGATATCAAAGAATGATGTGCCTCCCTAATTATGTTAACTCTTTCTGTTTGTGGAATGCATAGATTTCCAAAATGATACAAGAGTTGGTCCTTAACATAGTAATCCAATTCTTCTACCTTTTTGCCATTACTTAAAGTTGCATATACATCTTAAAGTCTACATCTTGAGCATATTGTTCAATGTAGCTTTCATGCATTACTGAGTTATGCTTAAGTATAGTAGATGCATTTATGATTGGTCTGGACAACATATCTGAAACTTTATTGTGTATGCCCTTTTTATATCTGATGACTAAATGAAACTATTGTAGGAAACACATCCACCTATAGTGTCTTGATTACTACAATTTAGTTTGTAAGTGCAAATACTGAAGTGGCTAATGATCAGTATGTATTATTGTTTCTTTGCCCATTAAGTAATGTTTCCACTTCTTCACACTCTGGAATAATGCATACAATTCTTTATCATATGTAGGATAATTAACTACTGTAGAATTAAAAGTCTCAGAATGGTAGCATATGGGTTTACCATGTTGCATCAACACTGCTACCATGGCATAGCCACTGGCATCTATTTCGATCTCAAATGGTTGTTGAAGATTTGACAATGCTAGTACTGGTGTTGTACTAATTTTTTCTTTCAAGGTGTCGAAGGCTTTCTGCTGTTTGCCTCCCCACTGAAACACCTTGTTCGATCTTCTCAAAGCATGTAAGGGAGCTGCAATTAAGGAAAAGTTAGCAATAAACTTTCTCCAATATTGTGTTGCTCCTAAGAAGCTTCTAACTTCTATAGCAGACTTGGGTTTAGGCCAGTTTACAATGACTGCAACCTTAGAGGGATCTATCTTCAATTCACCACCCCCTACAATATGATCCAAATAATTCAAAGATTTTTTACCAAATTCACATTTGATAATTTAACATAGAGATTTTCTTTCTTCAAAACATCTAGAGTCTGCTTTACATGCTTCAAATGTTCTTCCCATGTTTTACTGAAAACAAGAATGTCATCCAAATATACAATTACAAAATCATCAATAAAAGGCCTGAGTACATCATTCATAACTCTCATGAAACTAGCAAGAGCATTAGTTAAGCCAAAAGGAATAACTAGCCATTCATACAGTCCTTGCTTTGTTTTGAAAGCAGTCTTCCATGCATCTTGCTCTGCTACTTTGACCTGATGGTAACCACTATGTAGGTCCAACTTGTAAAATTAAATAGCTTCCTTCAACTAATCCAATAGATCATCAATGCGAGGGAGGGGATAACGATTCTTTATCATTATTTTCTTCAGTGCTCGGTAATCAATGCACATCCTCCACGAACCATCTTTCTTCCTCACCAACACAACTGGAGATCTGCATGGTGATGTGCTTGGTCTTATGAACCCTTTCTCGAGTAGCTCCTAAACCTGCTTCTTGATTTCTACATTCTCTAAAGTGGATAACCTGTACGTTCCAATGTTAGGCAATGAAGCATCTTGCTGCAAATTAATATCATGTACAATTTCCCTTTTGGGTGGCAGAGCTTTAGATTCTTGAAATAGAATATCATATTCTGAAACAACTTTTTCTAAATCAGCTTGTTGTTTAGCATCACAGCCTTCAAATACATTGGTTTTATCAGGTTTCTTTTCCTTT
>APFE031244582.1:2132-24989 GCA_000404065.3 Pinus taeda | reverse complement strand
TTTCCTTCCTCTCTTTCCATTTCTGCTTCCTCTTTTCCTTGTTTTTGCTTGCAGTGGGTTTTGATGATCCCCCAATCTTTAGGTTCACATTCTTGCCTCTAGCCTCTAGATGGGTAGCCTGAACAGATAACTCATCTATGCTAGTAGGGTTAAACATGAGAATGGTGTGCCTCAAATAGTTGTGTAGACCACCTATATACTTCAGCAAAGTTTCAGGTGAGTCTAAAGAAATGCCTAGAATCAAAGATCTTTTTCTAAATTCTTGGGTGTAGCTTTGTACACTTTGCCCTTTTAATTGGTGGAGAGTTTGAAAACTCATCATAGCTTGCTATATATAAGCTAGTGGATAAAATTATTTTTTAATTGCAGAAACAAATTCACAGACAGAAAGAATTTTACCATGCTTCTTCAAGTCAGCTTGTTTCCTGCCTTCGCACCATACCAAGGCATTTCCTCCAAGGCGTAGACTGGCCAGCTAAATTTTACTCTTGTCTGAATCAATATTCTGCACCCTACAATACACATCAATCTGTCTAATATAGTTATCTAGCTTCTCTGCATTTAATTCTCCATCATATATTGGCAAATCAAATTTAACATCTAATTTAATCAAATATGTTTTCTTCTTTTTATTTCCAGGGCTATCAGGAGGTGTGGATAGAGGAGCCTCTTTCCCTTTGCCTTCAGAATGGCCATCTAGAAGAGATTTTTCTATTCCTTTGTATTGTTTGGAGGTTGAAGAATCTTCACTTTGACCTTTCTTAAATTCTCTATACATTTCTTCTACCATGGCTCTCATGGTCATGAAACTGTCCATGAACTGAGAGTTTGATTCCAAGGGATTTTCTTTTGCCATTTTCCTCCTCGGATAGACTCTACCAATTTCTGGGTTAGTTTCAACCAGTTCTCCTTCCCCTAATTTGAGCTTTGACCTAGTTATCATTCACCAATCCAGCACAAGATTGCCTAACCTTAGTAAACCTAAAGCTCTAATACCACTTGATCTAATAATGAGATCTAAGACAAATAATAAGGTATTACAGACTTACGTGCATGGATTTGTCTATGTTATTTTATGCAATGGACCGATAAGATTGCGAAATACACAGACAATGAGGCAGTAAAACAAAAAAACATAATAGACAACACGTAACACAACAAATTTAATAAGGAGTTCACCCAATACTCCTGGGCTACATCTCCTGGTCCAGCCTTCAGGGGTGGCCTCTCTATTATGTCTTCAAGTAGAGTTTTTACAACAGTGAGCTCAATTTGAGCCTCACACACAACAGATGCAACAACAATAGCTTTACTTGAACCTCTCAAGCTTTCTCTGAGTACATAGACTCCCTCAACACTCTTTGTCTCTGTCCTAGCTCTGTCTTGGCACTGCCTTCAATACTGCCTCCTTGTGTTTGCTTTCTGTTTGTGGCTTTAAATCCAATATGGGCTGCCTGTTCGTTTCAGCTCCTCAGCTTTCTGTCTCCTAGCCTCTATCCACTTTGAATCCCTCTTTCAGCGTTACACAATCATTGCATAATGCCTAAAGGGGAGGTGGCCAACAATTCAGCAATGTAAGAGTGCCTCGGGCCCTTGAAATCCTTCAGAATCCCAAACATGGTCGTTTTATGTTTTACAAAGGAAATTATATTTACGATTGTGAAATTATGCCAAAGCACAGTTCAATTTGGACTACAAAAGACCTTAAATATGGTTTATTCCCCTATCGGGTCTGCCCTCAATCACTATCGCAAATCGCTTCGGCCTTGCTCCAAGGTTCCGCTTTATATTTTTGAAATACGTTAAAACTGCGAAAATGTATTAGAAATGGCTTTTCTCCGGACTTGAAACAATATACATTTCACTTCACAAACCCTTTCGGGTCTACTTATCGCATCAGCCTCCATCCTTCGCATTTCGTTTAATAAACGAAAACTGCGAAAATGCATTAAAAATGACTTTGCTACGGATCTCAAATCTTATGCAATAACATTTATATCAACGTCAGGTATGGTTCACCGGATCGCACATATACATGTGCATAGGTCCCGCTCCATGGTGTTGCTCCGATGCGATTGATCATAATCGCATATCATTATGCCCCAGGCCGTTGCAAGCACTCTTTGTAATCACCGATAATGATCCTGTGATACAACATGGGCCGTTGATCTGTGCACTTGATCGACGGTCCTAGTTGACTACGCCAATCGTCGTCACAAGTGTTATGTAGTCTGTTCCGATATCCGCCATCTTCCTATGCCGATTGCGATTGCTGATCAGATCTAGACCGTTGATTGGCCAAATCTGACGACTACTGTGCATTTATTTGTTCCTCCTCCAATACTCTGTTTTTTTCACATTTTTCTCTGGTTTTTTCCTCGCAATAGTGTATTTCAGCCATTCTAGGGGCTCTTGGCATGCAATTGTTTTGATCTTTGGCATGATTTCGAGACTTAGATAGTGTTCTTGGATCCATTTGGATCATATGGAAGCATATTTGAAGAAATTCATGGAAGATTTGAAGAAAGACATGGAAGGTTTGAAGAAAGGTGGGACAAAGCTGCTACAAGAAAGACCTCCTAATGGCGAAAAGGTAGTAGAGGAAACTCATGATGAGAACAAAAGTAATGTTAATCATGACTTCATAGAATCTAATGTTGGATTGAAGACCCAACATATTCCAAAGATAGATATGAGGAAGTTTGATGGCAAGGATCCCATAACATGCATACTACAGATGGAGAAATATTTTGATCTACATAATGTGAAAAACACAAAAGGTACGCATTGCAACTTTATATTTGGAACCAAATCAGTTTGTATGGTATCAACGGCTTTGCTCTCGTAAACAATTTTTCACTTGGGCAATTTTTACGGAAGGAATGATAGCACATTATGAGGATACAAAAATAAACATATTTTTTAGCCAATTAATAAATCTCAAACAAAAGGGTTCAATTATGGAGCACATTGAGGATTTCCAAAAATTGAACATAAGGGTAAAAGATATTCCAGAGCATAGGATTAATGTGTCCATAGGGACTTTAAAGGATAACATCCAACATGAGGCTCACATTTGGGAACTTGATTCATTGGAGAAGGCATTCAGTTTGGCAAGAAAAATGGAAAGCAAAATTATGGCAACGAGGAAGCTTACCACTCACAACTATAAATATGGAAGTGTTGTTTCTCCTAGCCTTTCACCACTTACAAGTTTGACACCACAACAATTGGAAGAAAAAAGAGCAAAAGGGATTTGTTACAATTGTGATAGAAAATACACTAAAGGTCATTAGTGTGTTGAGAATAAATTATTTTACATTGATTGTGAAGAGGAAGAAAAGGATCAAGAAACATCAAAAGAAGAGGATATACACCAAGAACCAACCCCAGAAGAAATGAATCTGACCATATCTTGTAATGCATGGGCAGGAATTAACACTCCTCAAACTCTCAAGATAGAAGGACATATCAAGAAGAAAAAGGATAACCTCACTTTCGCGCAGAACCGAATGAAACAACAGGGAGATCAACATCGCAGCAAAAGAATTTTTGATATAGGAGACTTGGTATTTTTACAACTACAACCATACAAACAAATGCCCCTCAAGCAAGCTAAGAAGGATAATAAATTATCACCAAAGTACTATGGTCCTTACAAAGTGTTGCAAAAGATTGGTACTATGGCATACAAATTGGAGCTTCCTGCATCTTCCCGAGTGCCCCCGTTTTTCCATGTTTCATGCTTAAAGAAGGTTATAGGTGACAATATCCCAATTCAAACAATATTGTTGGAACTCGATGAGGAAGGAAAAATCATATTGGAACCTGAAGCAGTCACAAAAACAAGAACCTGACAGCTATGAAATCGATCAATTTCATAGTATCTCATCAAATGGAAGAACTTACCCACTGAAGATTCCACATGGGAGGATGAGAATTTTATACAGAAGCATCCATAACTCCTCAAGTGTTGAGGACAACACTTTTTGAAGGAGAGGGGCATGTTAGGTCCCTATACTACTAGTGTAGCCCCTTATTGTTATTAGTGAAACCCCCTTATTGTATTGTTGTGCCCATGTACTCCCCATGTTGTTATTATTGTGCCCATAGAAGCCCACTATTGTTATTGTTGTGCCCCTACAATATTATTGTTATGTAGGCTCTTATTATATTGGGACCACTTAGAATCCTATATATAGAAATGAGGTATTGTCATTTGTATCATCCAATAATTGTTGATCTGTATAATGTAAAGGAAGTTGCCCCCTCGAAGAGACTAATTTTGAAGTCATTGATCTATCTTTTCTATCTTTTTGTGAGTTAGTTCCATAACAGTTCTGACTTATTAGGTGCTTCAAATAATCTATGGTGAATATTCAGCCTTGACGCTTTAACATTGGAAATATCGTGTGTTGTTAATGTCATCGTTTGGACAACTTGACTAAACACAACAAACCAATATGAATTCGCTCTATTTTTTTATGTAGGTGTATTTGAATTTGCAATACGCCTATCTTAACGACCTCTGGGATATTCGAACTTGACCAAGATTCTTGCAACCAACACAAAAAATGAACCAAGCATAACCTATAACAATTAAATCATAATGATACCTCCTTTATAGCAATAGTTACCAAAACCCGCTCATGAATTCACACAAAAAAAAATCATTATATAAATCAACATATGGCATGTTGAAATACAAAATACGTCGTAGTTACTTGAAAACGTGGCGTTGATGAAGACATGACATATTCATTTATGCTATATGGGCAAGCCATTGTGGGGAAGAATGATAAGTCCACAAACCAGCGTGAAGGGTTAACTAAGCCATGGGTTTCGAAATTAATGGCTAGTGCATAAATCCTAAAAAAAATAATTTACAATTATAAAGACGTTTAACAATTATAAAAATAATAAAAACAATTATTTAATGAAAATAAAAATAACAATTATTAACGAAAATAAAACAATAATATACAAAATAAAAATAACAATAAATAAAGAAAAAACAAAAATAATAAACAAAAACATATATAAACAACATTATTTGTTTAACAAAAAGTTTTGTTATTAAAAATAAAATAAAAACAAAAAAAATTAATAGACGAAGCATAAGACTAATAAAAACAAAACATCAATATATACAAACTATTTAGGTATACCCCTTCTCCACTTCTCAAACCATATTATTTTCAATATGATTTGCTATTTTGGTATGTTCCAAGCCAAACAAAATCTGATATCGAAAACGAGGTGATGTGGAGGAGACGACAACTGATGTGACAAAGAAATGTTATGTCAAGTTACCTGGGAAATGCCAATAGTGAAATCAAATGCCTGATGTGAGGTGATGTGGTAAAGTGAGACTAATAATGTGAGTGTCGCTTTGAGGAGAAAAATATCAACATGAAGTGACACACTTGTTGTCTATGTAAAAAAACAAGAAGGGCCATATAGTGGAAAACGATGCTTTACACGAATGTAATCAAGACCAAAAGGAAACATAAAACAAAATGAGAAACAAAATACATGAAGGATCCCCTTATCTTATTCAAAAGACATGAGGGTGGTGTGGCTACAACAACTAGCGACATACGGGAGAGAATCAATTATCTCTGGTTTAAGTTGATAGGGCTAGACAAAAGTTATCCTAAAAAAAGTTATATCTTATACCATTCTGAAAGGTCCCACACAAGACTGGAAAGAAATAAACTGAGTGAAAAACGATAAGACCACTAAAATGTCTCACTTCAAAATAATGAATTTGAAGAAAGGGAATATTATTTAGGTTAAATTAGGACTCTACTATTGAATAGTGAAAATAGTTAGGAAGTCACTTCAAGATTAGCGAACATATGTTATAACATTATCCCTTTACATGACATTGCTTCACTCTTAGAAAGCCTGGACAGTACCCCGACGAAGTTGTCATGGTACCATACAAGTATGGCCCCACTACGAGTGAGCATCCATAGCCCTGACAGGTTTACTTATACTTCCTACTCAACTTTCTTTTGACCGCCCTTTTGATAATAATATATAGAATTGCTTTTAGTATTTTCTTGTTTTGGAATTGGGTGAAGAAAGTGGGCTGGTACATGAGGATATGTGTTGAGAGACAGTTGGGAAGCTATTAAAGATTGGCCTCACTAGACCTATTCGCATCTACCCAAGAAAATTATTTTATGTATGTGGAGGCGAAATGGGAGGGATTCAAAATTTGTGATGATGACAATTCATTCATCTATTAAAACGGGCTCAAACTATTTGAACCGGACTATATGTTTCCCATGATGAATGATTAAAATGTCAGAAGCAGGAAACTTATATCTAGTTATAAATAGAGAGTGAGGATTTTCCCCGTGTGGACCAACTGGTGTATGCCTTTGAAATAATTTTCCTCCATGTAACAGGTTGAAAGCAAAACATAAAAGAGAAATGCACACTAGAAAATGAAAAACAAAAGGAAAGGAAACTAAGAAGAATCAAAATCAAATGGTTAAGCTTAAAAGGGTAACAAGGCAAGATAAAGCAACACAAAAAATCTCCAAATCATGTTTAGATAGGTTGATATGGTAATATAGGTGTCTTGTTGGGTAGTGATGAATAAAGATTTCCCAAATGTTTACTATGGCATAATCATGTTTACAAAGCTTTATAAGTTATCACCAAGAAATTCATCTTTATTCAAAATAATCTTGTTAAAGAGAAAAACTAAAGATCAAGCTTAACATGAAATAGAAATAATGATGATTAAAGTCCTAATTTAACATGATTACCTTATTCAAAAACATAAAATTAAAGCAATTTACAGTAAGTCTAATCCTACTATATACACTATGTGAAATTTGCATCGTAAAAGCGGTCAAGTATATGTATATTTCCAATGCATCCATCTCATCAACTTTGTCCTTGCAATCAAAGATATAACATGCAATAGTAAAGGTAGTAGAACAAAAATATAAGAAACGGTTAAACTCACATGGAATGTAAACAACGAATGTGAAAGATAAGCATTTGATTGCACATATTATTTCCATGATATACATTTATAGTAAATGGTGTGACCCTTGGATTCATATTCCAAGTGGTCTCTTGGACTCCGGTGGTTGTTCACATTCCACACCAACCCATAGAGGATTAGGTGTCCAACATTCCCCCCTTAATCTAAAGGGGTACGTATGAGTCCAAGAAGAGAGTTGTAATACAAAATGTGAAAAAATATCGATGACAGCATTAGGCTAAATGTGCTCTCTGAAATGTTGGTATGAGGGGGGTGGTTTAAGGATGAGCACCAACACTAGAACACTTAGTGTAGTTCCTCGAACTCTTTCAAATCTGGCATGAAGCTGAATTCTTCTACTAGAGGAAGTGCTCCTAATGTTTTGAAGAGGGAGACCTTCAACCTGGAAAGGGAGGTCTCACCCCACATAAAAAGGGAAAACCTCAACCTAAAAATGGAGGTCTCAACCTATGATGGTTTAAGGATGACCAACAACTCTGGAATGCTTAATGCAATTCTTGGAACTCTTCCCAAACTGGCAAGAAGCTGAAGTCTTCTACTAGAGGAAGTGTCCCCAATTCTTTGAAGAGATGTCTCAACCCCACATAGATGGTTTAAGGTTGATCATCAACCAAAGGCATGCGTAGGGGCATCTTTGTCTCTCGCTACAACTCTAAATCTGGTATGATAGGTTGTGGCTCAAGCTCGCTTGATGTTTCTATGAAGCTTGTAGATGACCATCACCTCCCCCCTTATCAGATACAAGGTGAGATGATGTAGAAAACTCAACTGCAAGATTTCTTCAATACTCTAGAACAAGTTTTGACATATGACTGAAATATTTTCTTGGTTGTTGAAGCCCATTGCTAAGAAGCGATCCATCCAAGATGAATCTTTGTTCTTGCAGTAGGCTTGTTTTTTAAGCATATGTGTGAAGAATGAGCGGTTTTATGACAATTCTCACATGGATGAAGATCAAAGCAGTGATCTTTCATATGGCCAACTCAGTCATAGTGTTGGCATTTAACAATTTTTCGTTGCGAATGTGGAGGAGAAGAATCCGGAACATGTGAAGGTGAACCATCATGAATAAATCCAACACTTTGAAATTGGATTGGCTTGGAATATTCTGGAATATGAAAGGACGTGTCCTTGTCATATCCAAGACTAGTTTTGTGCTTGTTATGGACAAGCTCTTCCCAAGGTCTGATAATTGTCTTGGGAAGTGCAAGTTGAGTTTCTGCTTTTGCATGAAAATCTCCTCTTGCACTAGGCACTGAATTTGAATCAACTTCAACTTTATATTCTTGTTATTGATGGGAGTCTATCTTAATCTGAAACAACAGATTGTTCTAAATAGAATGATGCTTATAATGTTCTAGATCTTCTTGTTGTAGCTTTGTCTCAAGCTGCAAAACTCAATATTGTCCTGTGCATTTTGCAGACAAGCTCTAATATCAAACATAGTATCTTTGTTGATTTTAACTGTATCATGAACTATGGAGTGTATTAAAGTATTTAGAAACTCTAATACTTCACCATTTTTATTCATTTTCCAAACTAATGAAGTTTGTTGAAATATGTTGTTGGAATTTATTCCCTTCTTCAATTAGCTCGAAGAATTAGAAACATGGACCACTGGTGTCCAAAACTTGTTGCATTCACCTATCTTTAAGAGCACTAATAGACTTCACACAGTAAAAAAAATGGAGCGGTTACTGCCACAAAAATCTCTTGAAATGGAACAAGCAACAAGACTTAAACGCTGCACATTATAGCAGTTTTAATTTTGCATTGGCGACTCTTATAATCTTATTAGTGATTGAAGACTCCTTTGAATAACTCATGCTCCATCAACTTCCACGTGCATAGACCCATTATTAAAGATTACATTTTAATCATTTCAAAAAGTGTTGGAATTTGTAAGAGAGTTTAATAATTTTTTAGACAAGAGAATGTGCAACATGTATGCCTGACGAACCAGACGTGCTCAAAGTCATGCCCAACACTTGATAGACTGGTCAGAATGATCCCAATGCTGAAGAGGAGACAACCATAGAAAAAGACGCGGAAACCCTGGGTTGTAGCCAAATTGATGGCCCGTTAGATGTAACCCTGATCCATAAGATGTCTGCAGAGAAGCATCAATCCTAGGTTGATGTGCACTCACATAAATAAATAGAGCAGAGATTAAGAGGGTCACTGGTCTTGCAGCAAGAGCCTCGTGCTGTAAATGAAACTCTCGCACCCAAAATTCGACCCCTTAAAATAAAATTTTGATACACTTACAGTATTGGTTAGGCTCCCTTTGGCGACTTTGACCGTCCTCATGTAAGACCCAGCTTTCAGGACATAGTTGTTACTAGTGCTACCACTACGAAAACGTCATTCTAGCAGCAGAAGCATGAGCATTATAAGAAGGGTGAATTTGGAGGAACTATTGCGGAAGGGAAATTGATTTTTCCATCAAAGGAGATGGGATGATGCAGTTGTTATACAAATTACATCGATATCATTCACGTTCTTCAGCAGGAACCATTGCCTGGCGACTCTTCTTATTCTCCTTCAACTCATGATGTTGCTTCGTCTTCTATCAATTCAGGTTTGTACAAATACCCATCGCATTTTTGATACGCAGGCCAATACCAATCCACCCTCAAGCATGGGAGGTTGGAGGAAAGTGGTTTTGGCGTCCCTGTGGTCCAGCAGCTGGTGTTGCTTCTCTGTAGATCGATGTACAACACATCTCAGTCAAATGGGTTTTCCTCTACGTATTTCTACAGTCGACTGAGATAATATTTTTATGGTGCTTTGTGTTTCAGCGAAGAACAAAAAAATCTCGGAGGAGAAACAAGAACACATAAAACTATAACCTTGTAACGCTTATTCAGTATTGAAGCACTGAAGCCCAAAGACAAATGCACATAACTCACGCTCCATTATTCGTAGAGGATAGTGCATGAAATATTCCTCTTTATAGTCACAAGGATATGTCTACTCAGGACGGAGGAATTGCATAACTAAGGGACGTTACCTCTGTGATAACCCACAAGGAGGAGAGCGTTTATTGGGATTTCATGACTGAGAAGAGAGCGTTCACTGCGATTTCGCGCAGAGAGAGGAGTATTCGTTGGTTTGATGGGTGACATGATGGTACCACATTAACATTAATAATTCTTCTAATTCATGGGTAGAGATGAATGGGCAAGTCTCTTAGATGGCAACAAAATTGGTAGGAAGAGAAAGGTCACAAAAATAGTGGCAAGAAAGGTAGTTACGACTCTAATACCATGTTAAACTCGCATGGAATGTAAACAACAAATGTGAAAGATAAGCATTTGATTGCATACATTATTGTCATGATATACATTTATAGTACATGGTGTGACCCTTGGATTCATATTCCAAGTGGTCTCTTGCACTCTGGTGGCTATTCACATTCCACACCAACCCATAGAGGATTAGGTGTCCAACAAAAAAAAAAACACAACTATGCACATCTAACCTTAAGAAGTTAAAAGAAAACAAATTATGTATATCAAATTTTGCTTGAAACGATTTGTTTAAGAAAACTTCAAAAGGATCGTAGAAATAAGGGTGAATACTTGATACCTCTTGAAATTCATTCCAAGGAGAATAAATCGACAAGATTAGTTCAAATGAAATAGCTTTATATGTTGAAGGTTGTTGAAAGATGTCATTCATATATACATGATTAAAATCACAAGGAGAACTGGAAGACCTAACACTAGGAAGACAAACGCTTTCATCATGACAAGCTTTCATAGAATTATGAATATGAAGATCATGGGAAGCCTGAAGATTAGGTACATCAAAATATATAATGTTGTGTTTCTCCACAGGTGGAAGTGAAATAGTATAAAATGAATCTATCGACCTATTTAAATCAAGATCTCTTTGTGATTAAGGTATCTCATCATCGAAATATTTGTCATAAATTGCCTTCCTTTCTTGAGATTGATGTAATTGATTGTATCGAGAAGACTAAAAAAGAGGAGAGAAAGGTATTTTAAAATCATCAAGGATGGATAAAGAATCCTTCTCACAAGAAATGTGGTCCTCAAAGAAACATGAATTTGTTGAAGGCAAGATTTTGTTAGAAGTATCTATGATATCATTGTGATCTATACTCTAATTGGTGAAAAGTTTTGGGTACAAGAAATAATGAACTTCAGAGTATATCATATTATGCATATCCATATGATTTGCCTCATCATGGATATGTTGATCAGTGTGGATTGAAGATAGATATTCTACTAGAATTGAGTCTGCCTCCAAGGAAATATTATTACATTGTTCATTATTTAGTTCTTGAGGTGTAATAGTTCCTTCTTAAATTGAATGAGATTGATTAGAATGTTTAACATGATTAAGAAAGAGATCAATAACATCTTGTTCTTCTATGTGTGGTCTTTTAGAATTACCGGAAGAAGAAACAAGGAATTGGAAACATTGTAATAAATCATCTTGAGAAGGGAGATCCTTGAGGGGAAATCTAAAACAAAGAAATTTGTATCTATCATAAAATTTATTAATCGATTCATTATCTTGCATTGTAAGAGTTTCTATGTTAAACACAACTTGTCGTTTTCATAAAACTGATGTACTGAAGGGAATTTTTCAATGCAATGTTCCCAAGAATGTATAGATTGGTTAGGAAGATTATTATACCATCCTTTAATCTGACTTTAAATGTGAGAGCAAATAACCTGCCTAGCACATTATCATTAGTGATGTTTAAATAATTACACTTTACTAAAAATTGTGAAACATGATCTACAACAAAAATTCCACTCTCACCATCATATGTTGGTCTAATCAAGGACAAGATAGGTTTCTTGAGAAATTTTCTGGTAGGTTCAGGTGTGCTAAATGCATGACCCAAACGAAGAGTCATGATTAACAAGATAAAATTTCATACAGATGAAAAGTTGTGGCCCTCCTTTTAGCACCAAAAGTGTTGAAGCCCGGAAATGTCTTGGCTCAACCTGTGAGAAAATTTCTCGGTTAGCATCCCAATTAGACTCTTTCCCACTATAATGGAAATCCTTACTGGTTTGAATGGATTTACAGTTACTCGTGTCCTAGAACTAGCCTATATTAACCTAGTGTAAGCTACCTAAATAAATATATAAAATATGCACAATAATGATCTTTAGTTTGTTTAAGAGTGATGATTTTTATGATTAACAAACTGAAGGTTAGATAATCATGCATATGATATAACTTTAGAAAATATGACCTCTTAAATGTGATTGAAACTAGGGCTCAGTCAAGTCGCTATGAGGTTTTCTCCTTCGCAAGGAGTCTTGAAAAAATAAATGCAACTATGCAAATGAACATAAAAGGAAATATATCTTGACTAAGCACAGGATAGCCTCATCCTTAGTCAAGAGCCAAAATATTCTAATTGGAGGAGGGAGAACTGTATGTGATTCTCAAGATGAATATTTCCTTGACAATCCCAAAATAATTTGAAGATCTATAAGGGTCTTTAGTACAAATTCAAATGAAGTGATCATGCTAGAAAAACTATCAAGATAACTCTATTCACATACCTAAGATAACTTATAAAAGAAGTTTATTATAATTTTAACATAATTTGAAAGAATTCTCTTCTCAACTTGATGCAAGATGATATGATAAGAATTGATAACGATAAATAAATAATTGTCGATCCTTATCAAAAAATCTCATGAGCTCATTTTGGTTCTGAACTAACTCTGCAAATTGATGAAAACAAATTAATATATTAACCTAGCTTCACTAATTTGCAAGGTACATACATGTATCAGTTCAAAACAATTATCAAATATATGGGAAGCAACAAGAATATATTGATAACACATATATATAAATAACCAAAACATTACCATTTTAAAGTGACAAAATTAGAGAAATTGAAAAAAAAAAAAAAACAAAAAAACAAAACTTTCACACTACATATAATGATATACACTCCAAAATGGCATAAAAACAAAAACCAAACATTTTGCATAATGCTTTTCTATTGGTGTCAAATAAAAATTGATTTTAAAACAAATGGAAAAATATATATGTGAAAACCCTTCTTCCGTAAATCTAAGTGTGAAAAGAAGAATTACAACATAAAATTGTAATGTTATGCTCTCTTCTAAAACTGCCTCTCCCTCACTACTTTTCTCACGCCGCTTCCCTCTAAATGGTACCCCCAGTTTAGGCCACGCTATGCACTACTCCTGAGTCTTAAAGGTTGCAATCGACTTGTGCATTCCTCCTTGTACACGCGTACTCAGAGCAACAATGTCCAACAACCTACCACCACTTGTCAGGATACGTTATGGCCTCACCAACAACCAACGATCCTTTCCCCACTCCAATGGGATTCTCCAAATCCTATTGGGTATAGAAATATCTTCCTACTATGAACCACCAAATCACTCTCTTCTGAAGCCTCAACGTGCCTTCAATTCCCTCCATGTGAACTATGTTTCACAATATTTCACACTGGGTTCATTTGCTCAACATGAGCAACTCAATAGCTCTAGCATTCAGCTCACAAATCTGAATCACCAATCTCTGCCTAAACACTTCTCTTAAACAATTGTTGCATACTTTGCTCACTCCAAAGCTTTCACACAAGCAAACTCACTTACTCTCCAAGCAACCAAACTCAACATACATAGCCACAATACATTAGATGCAAGTAATCAACATGCAATCTAAAATATACAACATAAGCATGAAATACTACTACAACGATGTAAAATAGCTCTCTGCCTCTACATACACAAATAAAATAGTCATAACAAAGGAGCTATGCTCTTCTCATCTCCTCCTCCATCAATCTCTAAATATCTGCAATAGAAACATGATTTTAACTCAAGCATTAGCCTCTGAATACATTATGTAATTGAAACTTGACCTACAGGCTTCAGCTCTACAATATGTGCAGCAAGTCACTCACAAATGATAAAGGTGCTCCTTTATTAAACAAGTTTTTCATCTTCTCCACTACTTGGTCCATTAAAGGCATTCACACTTTTAACCACATGAAGACATGTTGATTAAGTCAATATGAACCTTTAATGAAACTCCCTAAACAAGAAATAACATAAAAGCCAAATAATACATTCGAGGAGCACGAGAAATGTGGAGAAAACTCATCTACAGGCTCATTTGCTCCCATGACACACTATGCAAGTGTCCAGATCCTTAGTCGTTCTCATGACACATTGTGCCAACGACCAAAGTTGCTCCCACAAGCCTCTATGAATGCATCTAGGGTAGAGAACCTTCTTTTTCTCCCAATCTAGATCGAATTTTGAAAAAGCGCTCATATTGAAAATAATTGGGCCTGTTCTGCACAAAACCCATGCCTCAAAATTTTTAGATTCATCTTCATTTGACTAGAAAATCAAATCCAAAACTGTCACTTTTATCCAAACACCATACTAAACAACTAGGCCATCAAATTTCTCTAGAACATCCTTGCCATTAGTATGCAACACCAATACCTGTCAGACATCCTCCAAGACCTGCAAAAACATTTTAAGCATCCACAAACACATTGTATATCCTCTCCAAGCCCAAAACACAACATTATCAACATGTAGACCCAATCCAAGAACATGGAGACCAAGGAGACCAAATCATCAAGGTTCCTCAACTCTAAAATTTGTAGCAACCATCAACCTTAGTATGTAGAAACATGATCATGAAGACCATCATCATGGGAAGACCTCCAATTAACACAACATCATCTAACCTCTAAGCTAGTTCAAGCAAGTAGACATGCTAAGGACCATTTGCAACTCATCCACACATAAGCCACCTGCAACCACCTATACTCATACATAGCCAACACACTTGCATCCCAAGCAACCAGGTTGATATCAATGACAATCAACCATATAGTAGCAACCCTGCAACACACATCAATTCCAACAATCAATGCCAACAATCTCCCCCTTTGGCATTGATGTCAACCCCCCAGCTGAAGCAATCATCTGATAAAAACATCCTTACATTCTCCCCCTTTGACAATAATGGAAAATGGAAAAAACATGTCAAGGATGAATGTTATATATACTCCTCTACATGTAAGGGTTGCCATCAATAAACATATACCCCACTTAAAACATATGTAAGTGATAAACAATGGAGTGCAAGGAGGACATACAACAACATTCCCCCTGGAAGTTATGTGCACTAAACTCCCCTTGGACACTAGTTATGTCCAATCATCAACATACTAGTAGCAACATCAATCAACTCTCGCTCATCAACAACAAACATTGAAACACATGCTCTCCCCCTAAAGCAACAACAAAATAATCCATGTCATAGAAAACAACAACATATCTTATCACCAACACATAGTAGAAGCAGCATAATGTGATCTACTAGTAGCAGCAACATTGATCAACTCCATAGTAGCAACAACAAATATCCATCCACTCTAAAGCAACAACATCAAATACATCATCCCCACCATATAATATCCAGCATCACTCTCTCCATCAACATCACTAGCATCAAAGAACATATACATATCAACAACAATGTAGCATCTCTCTAAGGTAGATATGGTAGCAACAACTACATGATGACAAGTCACAACAGTGGGACCATCCATACTCCACTGAATGAAATCATCTCCAAGGCTGAATGTGCACTTATATACATAGTTTCCAATTCCTTCTTGCCACATGCAAGAGGCTACTTCAAGACTATGAGTCAATGATATGCAACAAAGTACATAGCCTCAAAGGCTTATTACATGACTACAAGAATGATAATACATGATTGAACAAGTACGTCAATAAGCCCATATATCGCTGAACATGGCTCACATGACTCTCTCTCAATACATTCATGACTCTAGAAAGCCTCTCCATGATAAGTATGAGAGTGTACAAGAATAATACATGAAAAGTATGGTTGTATCAACATTATTAACAACCCATATAACATGATTAACTCTCATGACTCAATATACATCATATGCCAAACATGGCTCTCATAATAACTCTCACATCAATGCATGTCTAATACTATGTCATGATATAAGTACATGGATCATATGATCAACCGTAAATCAATAGTCCAACATTAGTAACATATCACATCATTCAACCCAACACATCATCTCTTCATGATTGTACATAGCAGCAAAAATAACCATCATATGGAGCATGACAAAGATAGCAACAACATCATATCAACAACTATAAATATCATCCACCATCATGCTACTCCATAACAACATCATATGCAGAATGCCATCGAATGTAGCAACAGTAAAATAAAACACATCCATCACAAAGATAAGCATAATGCGGGATCATCTACTAATCTCCATGGCACAACCACATGCATAATAAAAATATAAACATCTACAACACATAAGCATGGGAAGCATGTCCAACTCCGCCAAGGAGCCATGGAAGCATATAAAGTACTCCCCCTCAACTTGTGCCATCTCTCCTCCTGATCACACTTCCACAAAAAACATTAATAGCAAAAATAAAATCCATCATCATGACATAAACATAATCCAAGAAATAACCTTCACAACACAAACTAACTTCATGCAAAAACAAAAATGCCATATACTCCCTCTATTCTGGATTTAAACAAGAACACAAAAAATTACATATATAACCATAAATATAAAGATGCAGTAGAAATAACACTTCATTTCATTAATATCAAATACTGAAATATGCTTACAAACATAATGGAAATAAGACTAGCTCGGGCGATGGTAGCTCATCTATGAGAAGAGATGTGGTGGCTACATCCCTTTGAACCATGTTACAATGAGGTTCAAGGGCCTTTTTATTATTGAACAATAAGAGCAAAACCTAAACAACCAAAACCCTAACCCAAGGAGATGTAACGCCAAGAGTTTATGGGCCCCATTGGGGTTAGTTGGACAGCCAAATTCTCGAGGTCGCGACTTGGTCATATTATCTCTGTTTAACGACCATGATACCTTGTTAGAAATATCTCTCCGAGGACTACGATGGAAAAATGATTTTTTTGAAAAATCATTAGCGGTAGATTGCTAAAAAAAACGTCGTTTAGGGCCTCAAAACGGCTATGGAAGTTTAGGACTCGAAAAATTGCTGAAAATAGTAAATTGTGCTACAATTAAGGAAACTGAAAAATTGAAAGAAACAATAGTGGGGGTCCAAGTGGAATCAGTAGATGGCCACCTATATCCACCTGGATCATTCCTCCCCCCTAAGGAAGCAATGGTCCCCATTAAGTTGAGTTCCTCCATGAGATGAGGAAACTTCTGCTAAATTTGGTCCCTAGTGAGCCACTTGCCTTGGTGAAGGAGTTGGCCTGCTTTGACAACTCGATACAATTGGATCCTCTACTGGCGAGTGTGCTTGATTTGCATTTCCATGATCTGATAAGTTTTGGCGTGTTCCATGCAATCTAGATTTAACTCTCTAGGTGTGAGTTGTTCTGTAATGTTTGATGTGTCTAGCAATGGTGGGAAGTATGGTCGAAGGCGGTCCACATTGAACACTGGGTGTAGGCCAAGGAATGGGGGAATGCTGAGCTCAAATGCATTGTCTCCCATAGCCTTGGTAATGGCATAAGGACCATATCAGAGTGGTCTGAATTTCTGATAGGCTCCGGTAAGGCGTTCCTTTTGCAAATGCAACCAGACTTTGTCGCCACCTAAAACTTGTGTGGCACTCGATGTTGATCATGTCGTTGCTTGTACTTGGCATTTGATTTCTCCCTAATGTCATGGACCTGTTGGTGGGTATGTTGGATGTGCTCAATGAAGTTGTTTTCCTTATCGGTTTCGGACTAGACGTGAACCGAATCTGCCTGAGTAGCTACAAATGGCATTGTTGGCTTGTTGGGGCCTGACCCAGGTTCAGAGGTGATTTAGCCAAACAAATCCCGATACTACTGGCCCTTTCAGAAACAGTCCAAGGAGCATGGACTGAGGTCTCACCCGAAGTAGTATGGTAGGGTGCTAGAACTAGGTTTCCACACCCTAGAGATGTCTGATGAGTTCAAGTGGTCTGTGGTTCATCCCTGCGTGCCCGTTGCTACGTGAACTTACCCGTACCTCGCAGCCTGAGATGCTGCCTTCGCGCAGCCCTACTCGAGGGTCGAACGCTGTTATTACCCAAGTCCTTACTGGTGTTCCACCATTAGTTGATTAACTTAGCCTACTTGTATGTGTTAAGTTATACTTAGTAATATAAACCATTCATACAAGTGCGCGTAGTAAATAAACATTATTTTTGCAATTTATATCAAACATGTAATAACCCAAGAACAGATACATAGAATTTAGATAAAACTTCTCTTTATTATTTTCTTCCTCGGTTATAGACTCAACTCCACCCTGCGCACTCAGCTGCAAGGGTCCGCGCACTCGGCTGTGGACTACTAGGCCTCTACGCACTCAGCTGCAGAGCCTTCTCCTACTCTACGACCCAAGACACACTTAGACTCTTGCTCTATTCTTCTAATTTCTTCCTTGCCTCTTAGTTTTACACTTAGAGCCTCACTCTATTTATACAATCCCATGGTCCATGGACCATGGGTAGGCCGACATTACATTACAAGACTAGGGCGGACAACCCTGTGACTCTATCATACATTTCGCACTCCGCGCCCGCAATTCGCGGAGTCTTTACAACAATATTGGGTCAAAACTTGGGCTTTGAGCCCCAAACCATGCCTTGGCGAGATTCCATGCCCAATAGGCCCCCAACACAAACATAGGGACTCACCCTCAAGTCACTTGGTCGGTGCAGTGATCTTGGCACGGAGTCCCTCCAACTGTTCTTGAACCATGTTGAGGTCAGCAGCGCACTGAGTTGCTTCTTGCTGAATATGTTGCATCCGTTGTTCTGAGACCTCTGATTCTGGGGTGCTTCTCTGCATTAATGTGTGCATCCCCTGTACATGCGTGAGCTTTCCTTCAATGTTCACCGTGATAGTGAAGGCTTCATCGATCCGCAGCTAGACGTGCGCTTTGAGAACTTCCTCCTTGTGGCACGTTGCATCCACATGTTCCTTTAGTGCTTTAGCTTGTTGCATCCTCACAAGCCTCTGGGTGAGGACCATTGTCTATGTAGTTCCTCAGACATTGTCATATTGTTGTTGTAGTTCTCACACTTCTGTCTCCAAGCGCTAGATGTTGGGGTCCTCCTACAGAGTTGTGAGGACCTCAAGTGCTTGTTCCAACATGCTAGTACAGTCTCACGCTGCACCTTTGATTTCATCCAGTCCCGCTGTGATAGCACTAGTGCATTTCTCTCTGACTTTCGGGGGATTGGATGGCTACACCTTTAACCACAGCTCAACGATCTAAAGATTCAGCTCCAGATGAACCTTGGTTTTTTCTTCCCTAGCCTCACGGACTCCAATTGCTAACTTATGGATCTGCACCTCTACTGGTAGATCTATTGGGAGGGTCAGCTCTAGGACGCGTTGGCAAGCGTCGTCTACCACCTGCACCAATTGTTTATTCTGCGACACCAATTCATCGCACTGCAAACTGAGTTGTTCCATGTTTATCTTTTGCTCGTTGAGAACTTGGATTGTGTGGCTCTCCCTTGCGTGCAGTTCTGTCGTTATCCCATCCTATAGTAGATACAGTGTCTCATGCGGAAGGGAAACCAAATTAAGGCCAAGGCATTTCATCATGTTAACCAAAAAAATATTGGCCTTATTCGCTGCTACTAGGGCCCCTTCCGGTAACACTATTGTCTTTTCCATCCATGCGCGTCGCATCTGATCTACTGTCGAGGATCCTGCTGCGAGGTGGGTGAAAGGGTACCCACCTGAGGGGGATGCACCTATAACTCCTACAACTACACCCTGAGGGCCCCCAACACAGTCTGGTGCTCCTGCATAAAATCCTGAAGAGCCTCATTGGTGACATCGCTCACTATCTCGTCGATGTCAGGAGATCACCCTTGGTTAGGGTGATTGAGTCAATGGCCAACTTCGATGCCTTGACCTTCTTTCTCAGTCCTGCTCTCTCTACCATGTGTGGGTGATTTAACTGTGTGGATGCGGTCCTTGGGTCTGTGCTCCCTTCTGTCGTTTCTGCTTCCTCTGCCTCCTGCCCTTCGAGGGTGCTGCTTGGCCCTCGTCCACCTTCTCGGTTGCTTCCTCTGCCTCCTGTGCTATTGTTGCTGCTTCTGCGACCTTATTTTGCTCGATGGCTTTCTGTGTCACTTCCCGTGTTGCCCTTACCTCAACTGTTGTTGTTTCCTTTTGCCTTTTCTTGGCCATTTGTGTGACGCACAGCTTGGCATCGTCCTTCTTCTTCTGTGTTGTCACCTTCTCAAGTTCTGCAAGATCTAGGGCGCGCCATTCTGGGGGCCATGCCTTCAAGACATAGATAAAATGGCATCGTGAGTGGCTATAAAAGGTAGCTTCATCCACTGCTTCGTTGCATCCTTGCGCACCCTGATGTATATATTATGCATGTCGGATTTCAACTCTACAAAACTCTGTAGATTGTTGTACACCGTGGGCAATAGGCGCGGCTTCTAATTGATCCACGTCCAGATGTTCATCTCCGTGAGCACCCAGAAGATCTTGTTGTCGCGTATCCTTTTCGCATCTTTGATGGCCCAGAGCGAAGCATACTTCGCAGCCTCTGGTAAATCTCTAACAATTGGAGGGAATTGGCTGTCCTCCGGCAGTTCTCCCGTTACGAGTACTATGGATAGTAACAACCACACATAGTGGAAGGTTTTACCCTGCTCTTGGGCTTTGTGATAGTTCTTCAAAAATTATGTGCAGATGAATTCAGCCCAGTTAAACTGGACCCCCTCCATGCACTACTCAGCCAGTGCGATCATTGGTGCAGGGACTTCGTCTGCGCAACACTTTCTCATAACTTTGTCGTGTTGGGTTGTGTTATATTCTTTCCACAACTAGCCCACGTAGTTAACCGGGGGGGTTAGAGGGGGGGCAAAGCCCACTTCGTTGCGCCGATTGTGTAGTGGGGGGGGGGATCACAGGGGGTTTGAGGTGTACTCGTAACCCCACTTTATGGGGTCTGAGGCAACGCCCTGGAAAATTTTGGTTTTGGACCCTATGTTAGGTTGGGCACACCCACCTATGGTTTTGTGCATGATTTTCGCACATTTTTTTGGACGAAATGGTTTTCGGTCCATGGTATTGGACGCAATGGTTTTTGTTCCATGGTATTTGATGCTTCGGCATGTATAAATATGTATTATAACATTAAAAGGAACATAATGAAAAATCAAGCTGGTAGTCCCAGTTCTAGGATCCAGGGGAAATCTCTATGTATATGTGTTTTATGTGTTATGCTCTCGCATTGTTTATTTTCTATGTTTTAGGATTCGTATGCAAGTAATTTCTATACGGGGTTAAAACCTACATTTGGTATCAAAGCAGTTTTGGCTTCAAGGCGATGCCTTTGTTGCTGAGGGGTTTCACTCGAGCTTGTGGTAGACCCTGTTCAGCGGGAGATCTGCGAGATCAATTCTAGTGGTGAAAGAAGATGGCGAGCAGTGGAAAGATAGAGATCGAGAAATTTAATGGTCAGAGTTTTGAGTTGTGGAAACTCAAGATGGAGGATCTGTTGGTGGATAAAGATCAGTGGATCGTGGTAGATCCGGGTACTAAACCAACAAGAGTGTCCGATGAAGAATGGAAGAAGTTAGATCAAAATGCAAAGAGCACAATACGATTGTGTGTCTTAGATTCAGTATTGTTGAATGTATCAGGGGAAGCTACGACGAAGGCTTTGTGGGACAGGTTAGGGACTTTGTACCAATCTAAGTCTCTGGTGAATAATTGTTCCTGTGGAAAAAGTTGTATAACTTGAGGATGAAAGATGGAGACTCAGTGACAGAGCATCTGAATGCATTTAATATTGTGGTATGTCAGTTATCATCTGTTGATATTAAAATTTCAGATGAAGATAAGTGCATCTGTTTGTTGTGTTCTCTACCAGATTCGTGGGGGATAGTCTAGTTATGGCAATAGGTAGCAATGCAACTGCTTTGCAGTTTGATGAAATAGTCTCAGCCTTGCTGACGGAGGAGATGAGACGGAAAAATATGGACAACCAGAATGGTGATGCCTTGTCTGTACGATGACGGTCCCAGAACAGAAACAAAAATAAGTCATCGAGTGGGAGATCTAAATCTAGAGGGAGATCTAAATCTCCAGGAAAACCTACAAAGGTGGTGTGATGGAAATTGATGCGGCCCGTCCACGTGGCCCTGCCTCGACTCCGCTGCGCCCGGTACCTTTCGGACTTTGGTGAATTGATTTGGTTGTTATTGCCAATCGGATATGATTGACCTGCTCATTTACTGTTCTGTACCCGGTCGACCTACCCCTCGTACGTGGCCTCTCCTCCGTCCGGCACCTGTCCGCCTCGATCTGGGGTAACCCTAATTCTTCGTTATGGTTTATTGTTGTTGCCTTTTCACGCTTTGGTCATTTGTGCTGGGAACTTCGACGCTCTGCAACTGATTTTCTGGTTCGGCTCTGTGTTTGGAAATATTCGTCTGTGTGTGGTCCTCTTTGGTGATTTTCTGGTCGGAGGATGTGGTTTTCCACCGTAGTTCCGCTGGTACCTCTGTCACTTGGTTGCTGTGGTAAGTTTGCTCTGGTTCCGCGTCTCTGTCACTGGTTTTATCTCGGCTTTCTCTGTTGGTTTACTCCTTAGCTAAGCGTACTGGTATGTTGGTGAATACATAGTATTTGTCTGGTCATTTCACGCCTCGGCGTCCTTACTCTGCTCCAGAACGATATGCATTCGAGGACCTGTCACTCTCGGCCTCGGCGCTCAGCTCTCCCGA
>APFE031244563.1:70006-111909 GCA_000404065.3 Pinus taeda | reverse complement strand
AAAATAGAGTAAGGTACAACCGAAGTCCTGACACTGAGTCCTTCTCTAGAGGGTCCAGCCAGCATATCTTCCAAGCATTCACCTTTGAAGCAAATCTCCCAAGTCAAGAGGTCTCTCTCTCACATACAAGGTAACAAGCTCATGACCTTCCTCAAGCTCAAAGCAATCCTCACACAACACACCAAATGCCTACAAAGAGCAGCAGTAATGCACTAAGAATTCCTCCATCAAAGTCTATATGTTCCAAACTAGCTGCTCATGGGCAATGGAGGAGGAGGCTTATAAAGAGAAGGAGTCTCCATGAATAGGTAAAGGATGAGCTTTCCCCCAAGATAAGTGGATGGTCAGTCGAACAGACATGCCAGAGAAAGGCTGGCAACCTCAACAATGCTAACAACCAAGTCTGGAGGGATCTGGAAGGCTGGTTGTTAGAACAAATTCGCCCAAACAGGATCAGCGCGGGTGAGACACTGGTCGGGCGTGCTGACATCGCAGACCAACTACAGAGGAGGTCTGGTTAGCGCGAAAAGGACAAACGGAGGGTGCGCTGTTCGTAAAATGGGACCAGCGCGGAAAAGACGTGTGCTTCCGCGCTGGCAGCGCATCAAATACACTGTCCTCCGCCTGTCAGCGCGGTTATTTGATTAACAGACGCGATGATTCCTTTAACTTAGGCAAAGAGGGTTTTTTAGCCATTTTGAGGAGCATGAGTATGGGTGAATGTGGTTTATAGCACAGTAGGGAGACTGACATGATGGCAGTGACATTTTACTGTGTAACACCCTCATCCAACTAGTAAGCAACACCCTCTTACATGACTTTACACAACATAAGAAAGATCTTATTTCTCTTTGCTTAACAATCACTCAAGGATATTATTCTCTTTGGGTGCTCTTTAGTGCATGTAGAAAGAGTCCAATCGATGTTTTCCTACTAGGAATAACCTAGAGTAGAAAACACTTGGCTTAAAACTAATCAATGAGTAGCAATAATAGGGTTGTAGGTTTGAATGTATTTGCTTAAGTTAATGTGAACATTCTACCCATGATTTTTCTCTCAAACCATCCCATTTTCTCTCACATTTTCAAAACCAAATTTTCCCAATTTTTATGGACTTGTACTACCCACAAGTACATGGGTGTTAGGTCCCTATAATACTAGTGATGCCCCCATTAATATGGTAGTTGTATCCCTTATTAATATTGTTGTGCCCCTATTGCCCCCATATTGTTATTATTGTGCCCCATATAACCCTCTATTGTTATTTTTGTGCCTTTATATTATTATTGTTAGGTCAGCGTAGTTATATTGTGACCCCTTAGACTCTTATATATAGAAAGGAGGTTTTGTCATTTGAATCATCCAAGAATTGTTAATTTGTGTAATGTAAAGGAGGTTGCCCCCTCGAAGAGGCTGAATTCTAAGACGTTCAACTATCTTTTCTATCTTTTTGTGAGTTGGTTTCATAGCTTTTAACTTTCAAGAAATTTTCATGAGATTTTATATAGAAGCATCCAGAACTACTCAAGCGTTGAGGACAACACTTTTTTGAAGGAGAGGGGCATGTTAGTTCCCTATAATACTAGTGATTCCCCCATTAATATGGTAGTTGTATCCCTTATTAATATTTTTGTGCCCCTATTGCCCCCTATTGTTATTATTGTGCCCCATATCCCTCTATTGTTATTTTTGTGCCTTTATATTATTATTGTTAGGCCGGCTTGGTTATATTGTGACCCCTTAGACTCCTATATATAGAAAGGAGGTTTTGTCATTTGAATCATCCAAGAATTTTTCATTTGTGTAATGTAAAGGAGGTTTCCCCCTCGAAGAGGCTGAATTCTAAGGCATTCAACTATCTTTTCTATCTTTTTGTGAGTTGGTTTCATAACAATGGGATTATTTTTCCATTTATAGTCATAATGACATAACATCCAAGGAAACATCCCCATAATATTGGAGATGAATATTAATTAGGGAGCATGTCTCTTCCTCCTTGCCCATAAATGGATGGATAATGATATAATGAAATGAAAAAACAATATTTCTTTTCTTGCATGAGATGTACTCTCTTTCAAAGGCTATGATGATTTATACTTGGTACACACACATGTCGAACACTAATCGTGAAAGCTTGTAAGTAAGCATGGGTGAGAAAGGGTAGTACATCAACCAAAGGACAATGACAAGGTTAAATCAACCAACACCTCCTTTCCTCTTATTCTCTTGTGGTATCATAACCCTCTTGTCATTTCCTCAAGTAATATTTTTTGTGGCTATTATATTTTATTGTATTTTCCTTTTTATATATGCTTGTACACATACATAAGAATATTATAGAAAATATAATAACCACACCATAATCTTAGCACACCTCTGCAACTCATCCACATTCATTGATCCAACTTTGACCTTGAGCTCCACTCTTAGAATATTTACAATGCAACACATGGTCATCACATCTTAAACCACATGGCTTCATTCTTGTCATATAAACCACATCATACACTTAATACATGATTTATTATATCATAATTTAAGATTAAAATTAGGGTATTGCATTCCCCTCCACCTTGGGATGTCATTATCTTCGATGAACCTTTCATTCTAGCAATTAAACTATGTCTCCAATTTTTAATCACATTCACAATGCTATCCTCTCCATTGCAAACTTGCATAAACAAGGACAGTTCTCTTACACACGGAAATAATAGATTTGCCCATAGAGATACAGCAAATGTTGGAAGAATTTATAGATATAGTAGTGGATGACTTGCCAGACAAGTTGCCCCCCAAGCAGAGTATTAGTCACCACATTGATTTTATACCTGGAGCCAGCTTGCCAAATAAAGCAGCCTACCGAATGAGCCCCAAGGATAATGAGGAAATCAGGAAGCAGGTGCAAGAACTGTTGGACAAAGGTTTAATAAGGGAAAGCTTGAGCCCATGTGCTGTGCCAACAGTCCTCGCCCCCAAGAAGGGAGGAGAATGACGGATGTGCACCGACTCAAGAGCCATCAATAAAATCACCATTCGGTACAGATTTTCGTTACCGCGTATGGATGATATGATGGACTGTTTAAGTGGGGCGGCTTACTTCTCCAAAATAGATTTGAAAAGCAGGTATCATCAGATTCGAGTACGGGAGGGGGACGAGTGGAAAACGGCCTTTAAAACAAATGAGGGACTGTATGAGTGGCTGGTCATGCCATTCGGGTTGAGTAATGCGCCCAGCACATTCATGAGGCTAATGAATGAGATGTTGAAAAGAATATATTGGGAAATTGTGATAGTTTATTTTAGATGACATCCTTATTTTCAGCAGGACGAAAGAAGAACACTTTCGACATGTGCGCAAAGTGTTGGAGAAACTACAGCAGAACAAACTACTGATAAACTTGAAGAAATGTACTTTTCTGCAGAGGGAATTAATTTATTTGGGATTTGTGATAGCAGAAAACGAACTGAAGATGGATCCGGAGAAGGTAGCAGCAATAGTAAATTGGCCGTCTCCGAAAAATTTATTTGAGGTACGTAGTTTCCACGGGTTGGCAAGTTTCTATAGGAAGTTTATTAAGAACTTCAACGGGACTTGTGCACCTATGCTGGAGACCATCAAAAAGGCTAGCCAACCTTTTCGGTGGACGGAAGCAGCGGAGAAAAGTTTTCAATTATTGAAAAGGAAGATTACTGAGAGGCCGATCCTAAGGCTACCAGATTTTCAGAAATTGTTTCAAGTACGTTGTGACGCTAGCGGGACAGCAATCGGGGCTGTACTCAGTCAGGAGGACAGACCTGTGGCATTTTTCAGCGAAAAGCTGAATGAGAGTAGACAGAAGTACTCCTCATATGAAAAAGAGTTTTATGCAGTTGTACAGGCCTTAAGACACTGGAGGCATTATTTACTGGGGAATGAATTCGTGTTGTTCTCAGATAATTCTGCACTACAATATGTAATGCAGCAACACAAACTCAACCATAAACATGCCAAATGGGTGGAGTATTTACAGAGTTTTAGTTTCGTGCTGAAGCACATTAGCGGGCAAGCAAACAAGGTGGTCGACGCATTAAGTAGAAAGGCTCTACTTTTGCAGGAGAGCACTGTACAGGTGTTGGGTTTTGAGCATTTACGGGACCTTTACCAAACAGATGCAGATTTCAGAGAAGCCTATGAGGCGTCCCAGAACCCTTTGATAAGGGGTAACAGTCCTTGGTTGGATTATAATATTCAGGAAAAGTTGTTGTTTAAAGGATGACAACTGTGTATACCCAACTGTTCAATGAGAGAGAATATTATTCGCGAAAAACACAGCGGGGGTTTGGCTGGACACTTCGGTATAGATAAGACCCTAGAACAACTTAGTCATTTCTATTTTTGGCCAAGAATGCGACGAGACGTACAACGTTTTGTGACTAACTGTAAGGTGTGCCAATTGGCGAAGGGGCACAGCCAGAACACAGGATTATATACACCATTACCTGTTCCAAGCAGGCCATGGGATTCTATTAGTCTAGATTTTGTTTTAGGACTGCCAAAAACACAGAGAGGATATGATTCAGTAATGGTAGTGGTGGACAGGTTCTCAAAAATGGCACATTTTATACCTTGCCGGAAAACTAGTGACGCCACTCATGTGGCCCACTTGTTTTTCAATGAGATTGTCAGGTTACATGGATTACCAAAAACCATCCTTTCAGACAGGGACGTGAAGTTCACGGGACATTTTTGGTGTACCTTATGGAAAAAAATGAACACACGCTTAAGCTACAGTTCTGCATATCACCTGCAAACCGACGGGCAGACAGAAGTTGTGAACAGGAGTTTGGGAAAACTGTTACACAACTTAGTCGGGGAGAATTCACGGATGTGGGATCGGGTGCTAGCGCAAGCAGAGTTCGCCTACAACGACTCACCCAATCGTAGCACAGGTTTCAGTCCCTTTCAGATTCTATATGGCATGCACCCTCGCGGAGTGCATGAGCTTCGGGATCTTGGTTTACAGGAATGACGGAGTGCGGACAGAGAGGATTTTGCTAACGCAATGAGAGACGTACACGAACAGGTGAAGGCAAAATTACAGGACAACAGCTTAAAATATAAACAACATGCAGATCTAAAGAGGAGGGAAGTTCAGTTTGAAGTGGGGGACGAAGTCCTTACGCACTTACGTAAGGAACGTTTCCCCAAGGGTACATACAATAAACTGAAGTACAAAAATATAGGACCTTGTAAAGTTCTACGGAAATTTTCGGCAAATGCCTACGAGATACAATAGCCACCCGGAATAGGCATTTCACCTATCTTTAATATAGCAGATCTATTCCCATACACAGATGACCCCACGGAGGAAAAAAAAAAAGATGGACTCGGACAATCCACACGGAATACCCAGGAAGACGGAGAAACTTGGAAGAGACAGATGCCTTATGTTCAACCCCCTGAGATCGAAGGCATCCTCGAAACTCAGGTGGCTAGACGTACTCGGCAGAAGAATTACTTACAGTACCTGGTCAAGTGGAAGAACCGTCCGATTGAGGACAGCTCATGGCTTGAGCCAGGCAGATTGCGCAAACAGGAACTTCGGTCGAGGAACTCATGGACCGGAGTCATGATCTCTTTTTACCCCGGGAGCCTGATGCAGGAGCATCCAGCTCGCCGTAACCGGGCAAAGTCTCAACCAGGTTTGAAGGTTATTGATCAACTGGATTATTTATTTTACGTTTTCATGAGATAGTTTTTCTTTTAACTTGTTTTTACAGAGTTGGTGAATTCAGACATATTTAGTTAAATAACTAGAATTACTGTAGCTCGAACAATAGCTAGGGAATAGTTCGTTAAATATAGGAGAGAAATGACAAACTGTTCATACAAATCTTATAATGTCAGGAAAATATGGTTATCAACGATAACAAGATCTTTTTGTAACTAAATGCTATGGCAGTTTGATTAACTGCAAAATCAACTGAAATGGAAGGGCATAAAAGCCAAAATGTAACAGAGAAAAGGGGCTCAGCAATTGCAAAAAAAAAGAAATAAAACGAACAAGATAAAAACATATAGCATTCAAAACTATTGTCCATCTGTATACATTTCTACTGTTCATTCTAATATTAATTTTTCATTACAGTTTGATAAAGTAACAAATCGAGAATGTCTGTGTAATATACTGTTCTATATCCTGAACACGAGCATACAATTTATCTCCAAATATTGGACGTGTTTCCGCACACAGTCAAGCAAAGGACCAAGAGGCATAAACAACCGAAGTCCGAGACGAGTAATTGCACACAGGAGACAACCACGGTCGAACATTTGTACCCAGAAAGCGACCACAGAACAGAGGTAACCCTGCTGCGTAATATTTGTAAATTCCATTGAAAAAAAGCGAAAATCATTGATAAGCATTCCTATTTATCATTGTCAAATACAACACATGTGCATACGAAGGATTCCATTTCCACAAACAAAATAATATTAAGCGTATGACTGAAGTGGCGTTACAATCAAAACCCTGGACGAGGGTTCAACCATAGCAACAACGACCTTCCCACTTATCAACCCTTATACAATATCGATAGAGGAAGACGCAGCAAGAACAAATTACAGACAACGACCAAAAAAACCACAGACAATCCTACAGCAACTGTGGTCATCGACCATTCGAAGAAATAAACCAAAAAATTTGAGGATTTAGGCCTACCGAGAACCAGTTCACTGTGTTAAAAGGGATTGGAGGACCCGCGTGCTCAGGCCGCCACCAACGACCTGTAACCAGCAAACATCAAACCGAGTTACAGGTGTATAAAGGGGAAAACCCCTCAAGGAAGTAAACCACTGCATGCAGAGGATAAAAAAACATCAAACTTACCTGAGTAAGCCGAGTCGAAATTTAGCCACAGCGACGTACCGGACAAGTTGCATCGCTGGAGACCAAAGGAGCGAGGAGGGTAAGTAATAGAAATAGAAGCAGGACAAAATTGAAGCAGGGACGAGAGTTAATACCTGTTCCAGTCGACGAACAACCGCCAACGTGATCCTGCGCTCAGAACAAACACCAACGCTCACAAAATGAAAACCCAGAGTAACGGAAAGCGTGAGGATTGAACCCAGATTCGAGTCAAGAAACAACAGGAGCTCGGAGAGTAAAATCAAACCGCAACGCATATCCAGAACCATAATAAAACGAGAGAAAAGTCTAAAGGAAACCCTGACCGAACCATACATGCAGGTTCGCAGACAGTAAGTAAACCACAATGAGCACAAACCACTGGAAACTGCTTAGAGAACACACGCAGGTATAAGGAGAATAACAAACAGAACTTACCAGGTTCGAACCAACACTACAGAGCCGAGCGACAATAGCATTCGAGCAACATTTCCCATAAGTTCACAGGCAAACCGAGCGGAGGAGAGTTCGCGAACCATTATCAACAGAAGGCAACCAGTACTCACCATTGCAAACGAGACAATATTCCACAGAGCAAACCCAGAAAACCCTCACGAACATTCTCAGCGAGAAGAACAGTCCAGAATAACAAAAAAGGATCGGTTGTTTGGCACAAAGAACAAGTGGAAACAGGATCGAGGCGTGAGGACGGACCATTAAATGCCGAATTGAACTCACAACTGCCACCCACTGTGAAAAATCCTGCAGACGATCTCCACGCAAGGAAACAAGAGATATTTTGTTGACACGTCATTACATACGGACGTGTAAAACCGTGGGCCATTGGGCTGGGTTACACCATCAGCCTACTAATAAGGTTATTTAGTGTAGCTTGAGGTTTCATAAAATATCCAATAAGTTGATGTATAAAAGAGAACTACCTTAGCGTTATGCAATTATCTTTGTAGTAGAAAACTTTTGTAATATGTTGGTTTGACTTCCTTGAATATTTTTTAATTAACTATGTTTTTAGAAGTTCTGTTTCTAGAATGGATATTTTATTACCATGTTTTAATTAGCACCAATACACCATGAGGAGGAAATGCAATTATGGCTAGAGCATTTGGAATACATGTAAATATTTTACTTTCGTTGATTTAATCAAATCCTAGGACTCACTAAGGTGTAAGCGCATAAATGGGATATGATACTACAAGTGGGGAAAGGTGAGGATGTCTAAGGGAATCCTATATGTCACCTTTCAATTAATCTTATTTTTTAACCTTTTTGGGAGATGAGTCCATAATTAATGCTTGGGAATATTGAAAGTGTAAAAAACCTTAACCTCAAATCAACCACCACCTCCTATTTCCTTTGAAAATGTACTCCTTAAAATCCAGGAGACTTGTCACTCAACCACCACCCCTTCCACCCCATCATCTTATTGGAAGCTAATTTGACTTGAGGAAAAAAACTACTTTCTTTGGAAGAGGGATGATTCATTCATCATGACTCAACAAATATTCATTCACTCTAGAAGAATTGATGTAGGAAAATTCGACTTTTCCTACAAGCTCCAATTCTATGTCATTAAAACTTTTACAAAATTTGGAATCTCTATGGATTCTACACAAATTCAAGCTTGATCTAGCTGGAATTCCAAATGTAATTCTACCCAACTCTGATATTCGATTGTTTTTAAACAACACACCCATTCAGAGACTCCATTTCATATTAATTCTATATTTCACACACAAACTAGAATTCTTCAAGCAATCATGCATGTACATAATTCATACATAGAAAGTATGAAACTTTATTTCATTAATTAAAAGTTGTACATACCAAATACTAAAAAACATTTGTTTCTCTCTATGAGTTTGATTTCACATTCATTTGACCATTCTCTCACTGCCTGTAGGATAAAAATAAGTAGAATTAAGAAATGCAATAGCTTTTATAAATCCTAAAAGCACTCCATAAATCACTCCATAAATAAGATTTTCCAAAATCCTAAAATCACTCCATAAATCATATTTTCCTAAATTCTAAAATCACTGAATCTATCCCTAGAATCTCTCATGCTTTTCAAGGTAGATTTGCTTTTGCCTTATGTACAAAATCTCACTTATCATAGCTTTTCTAAAACTATGAATCATCTACTTCGAAAACTCATAAAATATACCAACTTGAAAAATACAATTTATTTACATAGAAGAATATAAATTCTTCTCAAAAATCGAGGCCCATTTTTGAAGTGTTTACACATCAAAGATTTAATGGCTTGGAAGCTCTAATACTCCTGCATCAAGAATATAGAAGGGAAAAAAAATCTTAAGCTAGGATATTAGTCTCTAATAGCCAAGAACCATAAATTTTCCTATTATAGATAACAACTTAAACCTTTATATGCACATGCTAAGAGCACTAGAGGGAAAATATTTTTGAGGGATTTTTGAGCAAAGAAAGAAAATCTTCTTGTGTTGTATGTGTGGATATTGTAGGTGCCAAATAGGTGTAATAAAATCAATAGCAAAAACAAGGGAACCTTTGTTAGATCCTAGATATATCAACCTCGACCATTCTATACATATACTGAAGAGCATTGGAAGGGGGATGCTTTTGAGGGATTGTTGAGTAGATAAAGAATATCTCCTTGTATTATATGTGTAGGTATTGTGGGTGCCAAATAGCTTATATGCCTTTAGAAAACTTATATTAAGAAATTTGACTAAGGAATTCCCTTGCATGAGTTAAATATTTTCTTGAGTTGTTCTTGCATTGCCTCTTCACCTTAGTGGTATCATAGCTTGGCTACGAGGAGGTCTATTATAGAAATATCAAGTGCAATAGAGCCTAAGGTTGGGCAGAAAATTGTTCAACCTTAGTTGGTCCCCTAATTATAGATTTCAGGAATAGATAAGTCCTTGCTTTATTCATCTTACCAATTTGTTATGTTTATGCACACTACTAGTATCTACTATTACGAATGATGAAGAATTCTTCTTACATATTTATTGTTGATGTTGTTGGGAAGTAAATTTATACATTCATGTAAATGAAATTTTATAACTCGTGCATGCTAGTCTATGATCATACAAATTTATTAGTAATTGTGGTCCAAGGCAATGTTTTGTTGAATATCTTATTTTATTATGAAATTTATATTTAAATTAAAGCATGCTTCACAAGTAACTTTTGAAAGCATGCTTTTCATATATAACATTGGGAAAGAATCTTTATGTGTTACAAAAATTTAGATTTTAAAGAATGAATCTTTCTTGAAAATGAGAATATTTTTGCATTTCATTTTGACTACTCAATTTTTCATAAAATGCTAAGTCTATAGATGAAAGGTTAAATAAATGGTTGTTGGGTACGAGTAAATCTAGTTCTATGAGCTTAGAAAGCTTATATGATAGACTTATGGGGTTTTATGGAGAAGATATTAGAATTTCTATTTATCACACTAATAGAACACCTTGTGTGATGTATAACATGCATCACCTAAGATAAAAATCCTTGGTGATATGGTTTGTATCATTGTAGTAAAAAAATCTTAGTGATATGGTATGCATTGTGGAAGTTAAAAATCCTTATCAATGCAACTTGTATTGTAGAAGTTAAAAATTCCTAGCAATACGAAGTGTATCACTTAAGAAAATTATTTGGCACTGATATGGTGTTTATCGCTGGTAAGAAATATTGAAAATATTTTCAATCGTGCAATATATTGTACCAAAATATTTTTCCACTGCAATACATCATATGAGAAGGAATTCTTGGGGTGCCATAAAGAAGGAGGCACTTGCTTCTCATGGGAAGAATAAGTTTCTTGTGCAATATCTCACATGAAAGGTAAATAATCTTAGTGACATGAAAGGTAAAGAAAATAATTTGGTATGAGGAAAAAAGAAAGAGTAAATCTATGTGTCACTAGAAAATATAATAACTCTAAAACACAATAAAAAAAACTATAAAAAAAACCTTTATAACAAGAAAACATTTATACATCTACAAAAGGATAATTTCTCCTAATAAAAAAAAGCATGTAACACTATAAAATTTGCATGTAGTATCATAAAATTTCTTAAATGATATAATGATATAACACTCTTAGGTGAAAAATCTTTTTTTTTTTTTTTTTTCAAAAGGTGGAAAAACCCATCAAACTCAGGTGTCAACCCAACAGTGAGGACAGCCATCTCTGGCTGCTATCCGCGAATGTCGGTTTGACTCATCACTGTTATCAAGGAAAACCACGCCACCTGAAATAACCCGCTGGTGGTCCGTAAGGGAGCAGGCTTTCACTCCTGCCAGATGCCTCTGGGTCTTGGGCCGTTAACCTGTTTCCTTACGTCCGAGGAAGACGAGCTCTTAGCCAAGCAGAAGCAGTTTTACGGCATACTCCAGGCCGAAAAAAAAAATAAAAAAAAATAAAATAAATAAAAAAAAAAAAAAAAAAAAATAAAATAAATAAATCTTCTTATATCATACAAAGCATGTCAAAGGTATTTTTTTTTTTTATAATAAATACAATACAAAACATTTCATTAAAACATAAATTTTATATGTCATAGGCCAGATATGACATGTACAGTAAATAATTTTTATACTAAATATTATTTCAATCTCTTTTCTTGCCTCATAAAGATGCAAGATTTAAGAAAACCCTACTTTAAATTGTTAAATTAAGTTTACATACCAAGTGTAAACTGTGTGTCATCATGATGACAAATACTCTTGAGCATCATCACGACTATCTAAATGGAACGAACGAGGATAAAGCACTAGCTTGTCAATTGCTCCGAAGTCAACTTGCTAAGGGAAGGAAAGAAAATTAAAAGAAAAGACAATAAAATGCACATAACCTCGCTCCCATTCTGTATGTTTTCCTGGCAATGTGGGATATTGTCTCTCCTGTCATTTTCTTCCTTACTGTGTCCAGACCATCGTCCTGGCCTTCTTTCTTGACTATTGAATGTGCAAGCTGCATTTGCGTAGCTGTCTTTTTGTTTTTTAATGACTTTTGAGTGCAAGACAGGTGGAAAATTGGCCATTGACCATCTCACAAGCACAAATCTCAATAACCGTATCTTAGTTGCACAGAACAACATGAAGAATTTTGTAATGGTTTTGAATCTGTGGGCTCCCAACTCTGAGAGTCCTGGTGGCCTCCAGGATGACTCAGATTTCATGGGGAATCCCGAAAGAGAAAGAAAGACAGGAACAAGGAAAATGTTGGTTTTTTTTTCAGAATCCAAAGCCCTTTGCTTTTTTGTTTGCAGTAGTTTTAGCCTGGGACAGGCAAGGACGTGCAAATACAATTAAAGAGGTGTCCCAACTCTCATGGCTTTCAGGATTTAAATGTTTTGTCTGATGTGCCTGTACAAAACCTCAAAAGCATTAAAATATGCTTTCTACGGTTTGTGCTTGCTGGCCTTTTTCATAAATCAAGGAAAGGTACCTCTATCTTCTAGTAATACAATATAATATACACAGAAGGCAGGCAGAAAGCCTCCTTTCATTGCAGTGGGCTGTGACTTTTTACTTTCTATCTCTGTCCACTTTCTTTGAGGCTGGTGCTTCCTTGATTTTAAAAATTATTTTTGTAAACAGGTTGATAGTTTTAATGATCTAGTAATTAATATTTATTAAAATGTTAGATATTTCATGAGGGGTAATGTAATGTAATTGTTTTTTGTTTTATTTTGAATAAGTTATAATATTTTGTTATTTAAAATGTATTTTTGAATTTAATGTGTTTTAAAGTTAAAATATTTGAGATTGTGCAGATTTTATAATCTAAATCTATAATTTTTAGTTAAACTTTAGTGTTAGCTGTTTAAATCTGTTTTTAAATACCTAATAAAATTATTATCTTACAAATCTTTTGAAACACTTGAAATTATACTAATTCTAAAATTCAAATTTACAAGCAGCACAGCCATGAAAATTAAATAGCTAATAAATGTGGATAATTATCAAAACATTTATGTGCCATTTGAGTTTTGACCAAGTTTAAGAGTTTCGGATATGGATACAGTCTATATTAACTCTAATAGAAATGATGGTCGAGTTTTGACCAAGTTTAGGAGTCTAAGATATGGATACAGTGTATATTAACTCTAATAAATGATTACATAATAGTCCAGTTTTAACTAAATTTTAGAGTTTCAGATATGAGTACCCGCAGAATTCTTTAAAATTTGTATAGCATAAGTTAAAAATAATAAATAATAAATAAAAATTTAGATTAAAAAAACCAGTGCAATTAAAATTGCTTACAAAACTGTGTTGTCCAGCCTTGTATTGTGGGGTATTCAAATTCCTCTGGAAAATGCTAGTGTTGTTGAAATTTAATAGTCCATTTAATAATTTAATTTAAGTGGGACATTTCACATTAACGGTAGGATTTTAAAATATAAATATTGAAATTGTAAATATCACAATACAACTTTCACCACCAACCCACTTCGAAAACAATAACAATATAATACTTCATAAATATTGAATTAATTTGAACTCTTATCTGCCACCCACTCAAAATAAAAAATATGTAAAGCTACAAGGTAGAAATAAGTTTAGGTTCAGAACAGATGGGGTAGCTGAGAGGCACAACATTGACTGAATAGATATAGACTGGTCATTCCCACCAGACCAACCAGGAAATGAATTTTTATATATTATATCTCTGACCAGAAACATGTGCATCGAAGGAAGAGAAAAAACAGGGAGATTGGTCAAAATTCCAACCTGTGGAATTAGTGGGGGTGTCGGGTTTGCTGATGTGATGCTGCTTGTCTGTGAGTGAGAAAGATGAAGGAACAGGGGAGGTGCCTGAGTCATCAGTGAGGGCAGAGAGAGAACAGACATGAATGGCCAGAGCCCAATACGAAGCACAAATCTGATTTAGAGCAAGAAAACCATGGGTGTGGACCCATACTTAAGGTTTCCAAGGGTATTTTCTGAGAACTTTCAGGCAGCTCAGATGCATCTGGGCCAATATGTGAATAGCATAAATTATTAGATAAGTGTGGGCCTATTTCTAAAAGGGAGGCGAAATCTAGAGGGACCCGGTAGTTAGATAAGTGTGGGCCTACTACTAAAACCGAGGCCAAATCTAGGAGGGGCCCGGTGCTACGTGTAAACGCATAGAATGACCCGAGATACTTGCATCAGTTTCTACCCCCACTCACTACACTAAACCTAACTACTCTCCACATATGGCGTCGCTGGCTCTCTGTGTACTTTCTTGCTGCCAAAACCCCAATTCCATGCCCATTTTTATTCAAATTCCAAATACTCTCCAAATATAGCTACTATTTCTATACAGGGCACAGACAGCAAGGCGCATGCCTGGTGCCTCCATCCCCGCGAAGACTTTCCGTGCCTTTTGGCCAGTTGGGTGCCCTTATCATGGCTAAACTTAGCCCCCCTTGTACGCCTTTTCCCCCTTGGGTTCTGAATTTTATAGGTTTCAAACCCGGCCAATTCTAGTTCCCGGTCGAGTCGTACTTGCTGTTATTTGAGTGCATGGAACAATTTTAGGCAATTCCTGGACCATGGGCAGTGCAGTTGAGGGCCTCCGAAGCTGTTTGTCACGCCCAATTTAGACCTCTGTACTTCAGAAACGATTGGTTACATATCATTGAAGGATCATATACAGCCAATCCCATCTTCCTTCCTTGTACTTATTGGCTGCAGCGGTTTTTCAGGGTTGTTGCTGGATAACTCTTGCTGATTTTCAGACATACCCACAAGCTATCCCAGATTCTATTCAATCCCGACTTCAGAGAACAAATAAAAGTGCAAAATCAGCGTTCTCTGGGCTGTTTTGGAAGGGTTTCTTGCCAGTGGAAGAACATGAGCTCGATTCCCGGGGACTTCAACGACCCTCAGTGGTAAGAAATTTTGGCTGGTTGAGAAATTTATATTTTGTGATTGCATAGAACGAAGTTTTAGCGGCATATACAGAACACTTTAGGTATCCAACACTTTAGGTATCCAATGTACTAATAATCTAAAACCCATATCCGGGCCCTGATAAAACATTTTTGGGGTAGTTTTAGGGTTTAATTCTTGAAATATGGAGTCTGGGGGGCATGGGAATAATGAAGAGCAGCAGCAGGAGGGAACCCATTTGAGTGTGGGATCATTTGCACAGACCATGGTTACTATGGATGGGGTTTCTGGGATTGGTCCGCCTGCAAATTCTCCCTCTTCCTCTTCTGCCCAGCAGACGGATGAGAACAGAAGCTTGACATTGATAACCGGAGTTTCTCAGTCTGTTGAGGTGAAACAGGAAGTGCAGAGGGAGGGGGACCTGAAAGATCAGCAGCAATCGATTGTGAAAAAGACACCCCCCAAGAGATCTTCCACTAAGGACAGGCATACAAAAGTTGAGGGAAGGGGAAGAAGGATAAGAATGCCGGCCACTTGCGCCGCAAGGATTTTTCAGTTAACGAGAGAGTTGGGTCACAAATCTGACGGAGAGACAATCAGATGGCTCCTGGAACAGGCAGAGCCAGCTATCATTGAAGCAACAGGTACTGGGACCGTGCCTGCTTTGGCTATGTCTATGGGTAACTCTGTTAGAAGCTCTGCTCCCTCGACGATGGCCAGTAGCTCCACCATAAGGCCTCTTGCCATGGGCCTCAGGGCTAAAACTGAGTGGGATGAGAGTGAGGACAAGAAGAATGTATTGGATAGGACAAGGAAAATATCAGCAGGCCCAGATGCTTCAGGAGGATCAAGAATTGTGCAAGAGGGCCAGACAATGGAAGGGGGCAGCGTCAAGAAGAGAGCTAGAGGGTTGGTGGTGAAGAAGGAGCATGACCCGCTGACTGCATCGGCGCCTATCAATGCTGTCCCTGCGAAGCCCGCACCTACAGCGAGGCAGACTCCTCTGCAGCCCCCACCTCAAGCACAGGCGACACCATTGTCTCAGAACACTACCCTTCCACAGGCCTCAGGTCTTATGTCCATGTGGGCAGTGGCTCCAGACAGAGCGGGTTCCATGCCTGGAGCATTCTGGATGCTTCCTGTCACGGCAAGCTCAGCCTCAGCTCCTGGTATTGTTGGTGGAGGTCCCTCTAGTCAGCAGATATGGACTTTTCCTTCTGGTTCTGTAGGTCCCATGTACAGCATGGCTGCTGCTGCTGCAGGGGCGGCGGCTCCTTCTGGCTCCAACAACCCCTCTTCTATCACCAATCCTGGAGTTATGCCACTTACATCTGTCTTGCCCAGTGGCATGATTATGCCCAGACTCAATATCCCCGGAGGAATGGGATTGGAATTCCCAGGTGGGCACTTGAGACATATGCCGTTGACCTCCATGCTGTTGCAAGATACGTCACAGGCTGGAACTGGGTTAGGTATTGGGGCTGAAGGCCATTTGGGAATGCTTGCTGCACTGAGTGCTTACAATAAGAGTACTAAATCAGAACACCAGTTCATGGGTTCCAGTCATCAACAACAGGGTGAAAGCGGTGATGATCCTACAAACTCTCAATAGGAATCCCAACTCTACACTTCCACAACTCCTGGTGGCATTGGCATTGCGCTTGCTGTGGTTGGTGTCATTGCTTAGCTTCAAATTGTAAGGAACTGCTACTCAAGGTGAAATTGGTATATGGTCCTGTGCTCCAGGACTTGTCCTGGGTCTGTCTGCCATTTTTGGATGTACGGAAAAGATCCTGGATCAGGCTTCCTTTCTTTATTTGTATGTATCTGCTCGTCATTTGTGAATTTTGACTTCACATCTGTAAGGACCATGTATTTTGTTCTCATGGTGATCTACGCTTGGGGTAGAGACATGCTGTCATGGTGATCTACGTCAGAAATATATGCATGTGCAAGAAGCTCAAATCAGATGCTGCGTTGAGAGAAAGTGCTGAATTTTTTTAGGTAATTGTTCCATTGTTCCACGAATTGTAATTGAGTTCCATCTACCTCTGATCTAATGATCTGTATGAATGAACCTCAGGTATTTATCTAGAGAACCTAAATTGTTGATAGCAGACTCGGTAAGGCACATTCTTTTTTAATATACCATTGTTTGAAGTCCAAGCTCTAATAATGATCAGGTATGCAGTTTTTGTAAATGATGAGATATGCTCAATTGTAATGGGAAACACTCACACTCATTAAAGATGCCATGCGTTTTGGCAATAAGTCATAGTCTATTTTCTTTGTTTTCAGTTTAAGTTTATTCAATTTTTGTTTCTTTTCATGGTTCTTTGTCTATCTTATAAATGCTTAATGCTATGCTACTACAGTTCTATATTTTGTTAGGTGCCTTTTATAGCTCCTGTTTCTATGTTACACTTCATGCAATGCTACTACATTTCTATTTTTTGGTGGGTACGCTTTATAGCCTCGGTTTCTAAGTAACATTAAGAAATGTTGGAATTGGCTTGAATCAATCCCAGCTCACTCGTTGTGGTTGGATGAATACATTAGGACATGCTGGATGAATACATTTGGACATTCGTATAGATATAATTTGTTGAAAAAAAAGAATAAAATTTTAGCAATTCCCTTAGCTAGAGCACCATACATGTTTAAAGAGAAGAAGAGGAAAAAGAAACGCACTGGACATTGACCCATGAAACAAGAAAACTCCAGCGAATTAATACTGTAATTTGATCCCATGGATCATCCTGTGGAAGTTTGTCATTTTATTTGTTTTGACTCATGCTCATTCTTGTTATTTAAATTTTATAATTGTCAGTATTCATTTCCTTTATAGTTTCTTTTCAGGAATTTACTTTTTCAATCTAAACAAACTTTATTGTTTGTAGTCCTTCCTTGTATGTTGGTGGCTTTGGACATAAATGATGCGGTGGTCATTCTAATGGCGTACTCATTAAGCATGGTCATACATATTAGTTTGTAATAGGGGAATTTTGCAGCAATCATGATCTAACAGATTCTAGTCTTTTGACATGAATATCAATCTGAGCTGTACACAGGCTTAATATTTTACCTGAAATTCTAGTGTCAATTCTTTCATAATATATAATGTTGACGGCACATGTTTTGAATATTCCTATTGTAAATTGATATTTCATTACTCTGAGAACTTTCATTATTATGACTATATTACAGATAAATCTGTTCTCTATTTTGGGTTAATACAGTCTTAGCGGCTTACCTAAGAGGATTTTGAGACAGCCTGTTTCATTTTCTTTTTGTATATATCCTGAGCAATATTGTGATTAAGAACATGGCAGGAAGCTATGTTGCAGGAAATGCCCCCCAACCTGGTGTACATGTATTGCAAATGCCTGGAAATGACGAAATGTGGTTGAAATGCCCGCCGAAATGCTGCCGAAATGCCTGTATGAAGTTTCTTGATTTGAAAAGGTCACCGAAACATTCTGGCCCAAATCTGCCTGGTTTCCGTGACTGTTTTTGCTTGTATGGGCTTCTCTCAAACACCCAAGAAGGGTGTGGGGCCCTTCTATAGCCAAAAGAAAAAAAAATTAATCTACCATTAAATTTTTTTCTCTAATCACACTCCAGAAACTAATTTATCTTTAATTAATCTGTGCTCTAGTTCTGTTGAACAGGCACCTTGTTCTATTTTTGTTGATGAGGATGAGGATTATTATGATATGTAATTGCACTTGTATTTAACTCGTGTTATTTCATTTTCAACACACAAAGCCACGAACAAAGGCTGATTTTGGATACATAGCCTCATGTATAAAGGCTGGATTTGGAATCTTGGATGTATAGTCTCATATATAAAGGATAATTTTGAATAATGTATCATGTACTCATGTATGAGAGTTAATATAGATTTGGTTTACTTCCCAGATGCCATTTATGTGCTTCATTCATTTTTTTCCTTGCAAGATAATGTTTTATTAACTTATTTGTATGAAACATGGAAATGTCTGGAAGTTTCCGAAATGGGTATGGTTGAAAACGTGACCCCTACAAAATGAAATGGAAACGTCAGGTGAAATGTCATATATATATATATATAGACACACGTTCCCATTTCTTAAATTTCCAGACATTTCCATGTTTCGTGATCCCATTTCTTAAACTTCCAGACATTTCCACGTTTCATGCAACTTAGACAGAAAGCTTTAGTGGTTCAACAATATAGAACCATGTTGATAACAATTTATTGGTGAGATTGGTGAACGCTGGCAAGCTTCAGATCTCATTGGAAATGTTCCAGAGCTTAAAAGATTATCAGTCTTATGAAAGAGAATTGCAATAACCTTATTTTTTACAGATTAATTTTGGACACTTTTCTCTGGAGTAATATGTTACATAGCTCGCTCTGGTACTGAAAGTTATTGATTGTTATGAACATAAGGGTAACACTTTGCCTTTTTAGCCCCTTTCCTTGTTGGCCAGTGCATCATAGATATATGTGCATTGTTGGTATCCAACCCTGTGTTGTATGTTTCCTTTCTTCCTATCGGCAATGTGCTACTATGTGAAACTCTACTCAGGCTAACATCGATGAGTTTTACTTCATGCACCTAGTAAGTCACATGGGAAAATGGAACACTTCCTCTTAAACATCCATGTTATTTCTCCTGAAAGGTCAAAACCTGGTTTATGCAAATATTCAGCTCCTTCAAAATTACCCCGAATAGAAGGAGATTGTCCCAGTCACCTTAAATTGCACTCCATGCACCCAGTAAGTCACATGGAAAAATTGGAACATGAACCTCTTGCAAGGACAAAATTTGGTTTATGTAAATATTCGGCTGCTCTAAGGTTGCCCTGCATGGAAGGATATTGTCAGTCGCCTTAAATTGCAATATGCCAAACATCCCATAGATGGTTTATATATTGCATATTGTAAAGACTGCCACGTGGATGGTTTTTAGGGAATTCAAGATGAAAAGCTTGTCAAAATGAACCGACACTAAATCTTGAGGAGTTTGAAATTTCTGCTGGTTTTTTCTGTTTGCTTTGGAATTGACCCAAGCAATAAGACACTAATATTTTTTTACAGAAGAGATGTGATAATCAGCTACATTAAAAATTTAAAAATTTAGTATAAATTGTATCTCTTCACTGAGATTGAAGTTGAGCTTATTTTAGATTCCGCTAATGCTGAAGTTGCTAAGCAAATATGAAAGTCCCACGCCTCTTGCCAGTCTTTTATAAAAAATCATGGACCATTTTTCATTTTCAATCTGCCATCCTTTCGCAGGGGTGATGTTAATATTCTATTTAACGTTTCAATTTTATCAGATGTCTCCAAAGATACTCATGTTGTTGCATTTTTAAGAGGGAATTGAGGTGATCAAAATGGGATTCATGCTAAGGTGAGTAATTCAATATTTTGGCATCCAACAGTAATAGGGCAGACGTAATGGTCCTTCCAAAGTTGACGAACCTCTCAATTTTTAATCGATTCCAAGTCTCTATTGTTGTATCATGTGATTAATATGTCTGAATAAGGGCCTCATTTGCATGGTCTTGTAACCCGAGATTGTTTCATCTTTGCTAAATCCAGTAAAGCAAGACATATTTACTTCATGTTTCAACTAGATTGCAATTCACTTGAAGAGAGTGTGGATTGTTTTACTTTTTCAATTTTGTCAAAATCTAACAGATTTTAGCTTAACAGAGATGACTGATAGATTTGTGTGTGAAATGAAAATAATTCAGTCTTGAATTTATTAGGCTGTGCAAGATAGCCCTTAAAAGGATACAGCCAAACAATTTTGTTGCTTAGGCATATATAGAGCTGTGACTTCATACGCTGAGAGACCACTTGTTGAAAGTTTTATGAATTCTATAGAAATGTATGTTGAGAAGTTAGTCACACGTTTCTCTTGTAGAGTATTGTGAATACCTTTTCATGGCCTATTATTAATAGAATATAGATTGCAGTATTAGTAATGAAGCACAGATAATTTTCTTGGTTACAATTGTTTTTACAGTGAAGAATTTATTACATTCGAAGAGAGTTGCAAAATGACAGGCTTTAACTGCCTATGAACCCTCAACAGTGTATAGCTGAAGAAACAAATGATGCAGGTCACTAAATTTATCCTCTAAGGATGTTCATTATGGAAGTGTCAAGTATGCTAGCAACTTATACTTCTCTTGATGGTTCATATCAGCAATTTGGAATTCATGCAGATGAAATGAACTGATGAAGGTGACGGTACAAAACAACATTAGATTGGCCCAAGGAGCTTCTTTGATTCAAGTGTTGAATTTTCTGCCCACACTATCTTCCAAATGAGATTCTTGTATAGCCTGCAAGAGTGATCCAAGAAACAACTATTGCCAATACACTTGTCAAGTCACATTTTCTCTCCAAGAGCCTAAATGGCCCTCGTCAATATTATATTTAAGTGCGTGTCAACTATAACTCCTTGATGTTCTTTTTGCAACCACCAAGAGTATGCCTCCTAGACATTGTAGTTCTCTTGAAAAACTGAAAATCAAGTTATGCAGCACATCTCATGGGTCATGGACTCGAGTAATTTCTAGAATTTAGATAGGAGGGTGAATGAAGAAACATGGGAAAATACATTTTTTTTTTCTACCCAGAGGAATCGGTAATCGGGTCAGTCTCGTACTCGTGTGACACAAGGTCAATTCCGGCCGCTACCACCATAACCTTTGGTATCTATGACTTGTCCTCCTCTCTGTAGAACGAGTTATGTTCAGGGGAATTGAAGCTTCGTTCTCTTGCTCACTAGACTTGATTTTCATGACGATTACCAACTGAGCTACACCCTGGGAACAAGCATGGGAAAATGCATTAACAAGATGGTAGATTACCCGTTAATCATGAACTACCAAACTAGAATAGCATCAGCACATCCAACCCAATGAGAATATGCGGATCTATCTGCAATTTTATTATGGCGTTTAGCATTGATCTATATATTGTTAAACAATAAGAACATGGCACATTGGCTCTATATTGTTGAACAATAAAAACATGGCATATTGGCTCTAGTGTATGCATAGCGAATGAACTGTATTTTATTTTTCTTTCATCATATCAATGCGAGAGAACATAATAGTAAAGGAAATAGCTTTTAAGTTCTGAGCTAATCTGGCTAGCAAAAACACCTAATCAAATTGACATGAACACACATATTTCAATTAAAAAAAATCAATAAATAACATGTACTTCGAAAAGAATAGATACAGCATCTCCCACTTTTGCCTTCCGCAATGAGAAATTTGGGTCCACAGGTAGGTCCCCAAGAATGCATGCCCCTTTCCAAACATCTAATTCTCTACAATATCTTCATACATGTGGGTGCGTGGAACTGCATTCATCAACACGTTATAGCTTTTTGATACAGGGAATTGTTGGAGCGTGATGGATTTTTGATGCTCTAATTGTACGCTTGGTGTTGTAGCTTTGATGCCACAAGTTGTAGGGGTATTTAGTCTTTTGTTGTTGAGTGGATCATGGCTTGCGTATCAAATGTACAATACTCGGTAATTATAAATGGATACCCGATGATTTTTTTTTAAGGCTTGGAGGGGACTCCGACAGGGTTGTTCACTTTCTCCCCTCCTCTTTATTTTGGTATTGGATGGTCTAAGTCTCCATATAACAAACGTTGCTACTGGTGGACATTTCCAACCACTCCACATTGGCCGGAACATTCGGATCTTCCATAGCTTCTTTGTCGATGATGTGCTCATCATGGGGATGCTCCACAAGTTTGCTTGGCTACACCTCTTCCACATTTTCATTAAATTCGGAAATGCTACTGGTCTTATGATGAATCAAAGTAAATCGGCGATTGTACATGCTCATGGTGATGGGAATATTACTAATTATATTGCTAATCTATTTGGGATTGCTTCTGAGAACATGTCTGGTGGGTTGAAATATCTTGGGTTCCACATTAAGCCTTGTAAATACAGGGTATTGGATTGGCAGTGGCTTGTTGACCAATTTTATCAGAAAATATCGGGTTGGGAATTCAAATGTCTTCTTATGGGCAGGCGCTTCACTCTTACTCACGTTGTGATTACCCAGATGGGCGTGTATTGGGCACACTTATTTCATTTGCCTATCTCCATCATCAAGAAATTAAACGATATTATAGCCCACTTCATCTGGTTTGGTATTCGGCAGAAGCAAAAATTTCATCTTACAAAACTTGAACATATCTCCATGCCGAAGCGGATGGGAGGTTGGAGTATCCTGCACTTAAAAAGATTTGGACATGCCCTACTGCTCAAATCATTATGGCATGGTATCTTTGACGGTGGCATCTGGAGTCAAATTATAAACCATAAATACCTGAAGGACATGGATTTTAAGGTCTAGTTGCGTAGGGGTTGTATTGGTTATAATTCGGATTCGACGGTATGGCGTAGTTTTATGAAGATAAATCACTTATTTATATCTATGCTTACATGGAAACTGGGCACAGGTCATCATATTGCTATTGGACGGGACAATATCTGGGGACTTGGAGATATCGATGCTCACCCAGACCCTCTCATACACGGTCTAAATGAATTGGGCATATTCTTCTGGCAACAAGTCATTATGACTTGGCATAACAGTTGCCCCATTTGGAAGTGATCCACGCAGCTGGGACTACATGGATAGTTCGCCGAGGAATGGGAATCAATTCGCTTGCAACTCCAGTTCACTGGGATCTGTAGAGTCTCAGCTAGAGACTCGATCACATGGCAAGGCAAGATGAAGGCATACACCATTATGGTGGCGGATACATATCAAAGACTTTGCTATTTAGAAGCCAATCAAGGTAAGGTACGCTGATTTTCATAATTTTGGAGTTCCCACATACCTACTAAAAAATCTATTTTTCTCTGGTTAGTTTGGAGGAACAAAAACTTGACTTGGGCAAACCTACAAAAAAGAAGCTAATTTGGACCTAGGTTTTGCGCCCTATGTAGAAATGCGGAAGAGGATAATTGGCATCTGTTCATCAATTGTGCCGAGGTTTCAAAAATTCGGAATAACCTGGATGTCTCATATGGTCTCCAACGCTCACTGTTCACTGACATTGCCGATTGTCTTGAATGGTGGAGTAAACAACATAGGTCAAGGTGCTTTATACATCCTATTTTCCTTTGGAAGATCTGGAGGTGGAGGAACAACATTATTTTCAATGAATTCCGGGAAAGTTGGGCATCGGTGATGGAAAGAATTAGAAGCATAACCTCGACTGAATTACACGCTGGCAGATCCACTAAGATGTCCACAAAATCCAAATTTGGCCCTAAGATCTCCTACCCTGCCGAGTTTTTTGATGGCGCATCACAACGCAACAGTTGTGGATGCGGTTTCATAATCCTATATTCCAGTGTTCCACGGGGACTCGCTCCCCCCCCTAGGGGTCTAGTTTCCTCGCTCCCTCGCGCTCCGGGGACTTGGGGACGAGTAGGGGTCGTTTCCCCACGCTCCCAAAAATGAGGAAACTTTGGGGGACGTGCTAGGGGGTCATTTCCCTTTCCTGAGGAGGTGTTTCCGAAAAGGGGGACGAAGGGGGTCGTGAGGGGACGAGGGGGGACGAGAACACGTTTTAATTTTTAAAACAAAACTAAAATTTAATTAACTTAAAACTAAAATTTAATTAACCTTAAAACTAACGCTCTTAACACTTAAGCATAGGGTTTCATTGTTTCAAACTTCAGTTTTATTATGTTATAAAGCCGCAAGCTGAGACCTCACACCCACACACGCACAACTGAAGCTTGAGACCTCACACCCACACATGCACCGCTGAAGCCTGAGACCTCACACGCACAACTGAGACCTCACACCCTCACACCCTCACACGCACAATTGAGACCTCACACCCTCACACGCACAGCTGACTCTTGATGTATTAGACTTGACTTTAATCTTTTATAATTCTATAAAATTTGGACTCTCGATGTATGATGTATCGGACTTGACTTTTATAATTTTATGGCAATATTGAATATTCACTGTTCAGTGTTCAATGTTCATAGTAGGAAGTGGAACATCAATATGGTTTAAACTTTAAACTTTAATCATAATGTATGTTGTATGATTATAAATTAGAATTTTAAATTTATATGATTATAAGAAGAGCTTCGGCGTAAATCACATACAGAATATCTTTGTCGACGCGTTTCGAACCAACTAGTGTGGTTCATCGTCAGGACAAGTTGAAGAAACAGATCTGGCCAAGCAAGTTAAATAGACTGTGCAGAGACTCTAATGGCTATATAACGGCTATTTTTGACCCTAGGACCCAGCCCAACTATATTAATAAATTTAATATTTTTTTATAATAATGATAATTCCATATCTAGAATTTAGTAAAATTAGGTACAATAACTAGATCTTACGTAATTTATTAATTAAATAACATTAGGTTATTGATCAATTAATATTAATGGCTATTATGAATTAGTTATTAGATTTACGCCGAAGCTCTTCTTATAACTATGACAGATCACAGAAGTCTCAATTCTACAATTTATATGATATTAGATAATGATATTCATATCAATGATCATGCTTTGCAACTTTTCAATTCAAACCCAATTGTCATAGTGGACTCAATTAATAAATTATATTTTATATTTATAAGTTTTTAAGACCCTGACGCTCCCCACGTTTCCTAAAAAGTGGTGGGGAGCTTTTGCATAGGCCGCTCCTGCGCCCCCTCGCTCCCTCGCCTCCTCGTCTCGGAACCTTGGTGGAACATTGCTATATTCTTCGGTGTTGACATATCATGTACACTGGGGGGCAGGAAATGGCACCAACATAAAGGCCGAGGCTATGGCATTATGGGGACTCCTCTAGTTCGTACATTTTCTAGATATTCCATCTGTTCACATCTATGGTGACTCAAAGGTCATCATAGACTATGTCAGAGGCAACGCTATCATTTGCAAATCCTCCTTACAAGGCTGGTTACAATAGATCATTACACTTTGGAGTTCACTCCAACACTTTTCCATTCAGCATATCAGCGGGGACTTCAACACAGAGGCAGACAATCTCTCCAAAAAAGGCATCATGGAAAAACTGGATGGTCTTCACATAGAGCTAAAGATGGACGAGACTTGGTTGGAGGCCGGGATTCTGCCATTACCAGGATAACTTCTAAACCGGACAAACTCCTTTTTTTGATAACAGATAGATCTTCTCTGTTTTTTACTTTGTTTTATAAGTAGTGAAAACAATTTAGATGTGCTATATACTGTCTATCATCTACTAGACATGCTATACTGAAATATTAAGATATATCTTGCAATCCACAATTAGTATAGAATAGATTTTGATTCCCGGACTGTCTATAGGGACAATTTTTATGCATCATCACATGTTTGCTCGGATAAATATCTCTGAACTGCTATTGCTTAAGATACAGAGCCATGAAGAATATGTAACTTATACAATGATGAATATATCGCTTTTTTCATCGGAAAAAAGTCATAGCTGTATTGGCAATTTGAATTGAACTGGAACCAATAGAAGTTGGTGCGTGTTACTGCAAGGCTAGGCTAGTCGCTCCAATTTTAATTGAACTGCAAAATTGAACTAATAACTAATGTTGGATATTTTTTAGTCAAACTTAATTTTCAGTAATTCATAACATTAACAATTGTCATATGCATAGTTTTAAAAACCGGAATCGGTGACCAGACTGTTCCACCTAATAACCCAAGTTTCAAACTAGAACCGGTCAAACCGGGACTGGTCAGATCTCAATGAATCGGTTTAAAAAAAACACATTAAATAATTAATTTTTAATTAAAAAAACTATTTTTAAGATTTAAACCCATGATTCCAAGTCAATAGAGACAAAATAAGCAAAGCTTGCTCATCTACATACCATGTAAAGGTGAATATATCAAAATGGCATGGAGTGCAATACATATCATCAACAAAATATATAAGTAATGAGGCTCTAAATGGCCTATAATGTCCAAAAATAATGCTACAAGCCATGAGGCCATTGGGCTACTACAAGACTACAAGTCTACACATGATCAATCATCAAATTCATCACCACTATTAGACACATGATCATCATCAGGAGTTACATAGACATCCTCTGGTTCAGAGTCTGAGGATGCCTCAAATTGATCTGCAACATCATTAGTAACACTGCCACTAATAACAATAAAAGTGGACCTAATGGAAACACGAGTTGGTCGCGCTGCACGACTAGGGCTTTCCATTGGTTGTTTGCGTTTTCTTGATGCGGCTACTAATCCTGGTTCTGATGGCGCTACCAAATTTGCGTCATCTCCCCCTAATTCCATGTCAATATCAAAATCAACATCAAACCCAAGGTCTTTAGTCTATTTTGATGTTGGATCAATATCGTCCAACACAGTGGGATCTAGATCAGGTGTTTTGTTCATCAGTTGGTTCCGCTTTAGTCAAAGGTTGTATTGCATGAAAACAAGATCATTTAACTATTTTTGTTCCAAACTATTTCTCTTCTTCGTGTGAATGCGCTAAAAAACAGAGAAATTGCGCTCACAACCCGAAGCATTGCAAGTTTCGCCGAGGAATCCAATTGCAAACTTTGCACTTGAGGACATTGGCTGCCAAACGACTCCCACCAATGTGTTGCAAAGTAAAAGATCTTAATTAGTAACTTAGCTCAATTCATTACTTATTTACAAATTACGAGTACTTATAGATAATTTGAATTGTAAATTTGTAAACAATTTAACTTGAAAATAAAACAAATTGGAATTGCTTACCTGGTTGATCCACATCTTCTTGCCATCTTTGCCAAGTTTTTGCCAAAGGTACCAATTGCCATACTGAAAAGAGTAATTTGTTCATGTATTTCCAACTGCTCTGCATGGATAGGGACCATGTGCTCTAAGCAATCAATCAATCCATCTTTGACCTCCCTAACCTGCAAATATCCTCGCTGAGCTTTATAATGATACTTTGGGTTCAAAAAATATCTAGTTGCATGTATAGGATGATGGAGTTGATTGTTTGATCTGTTATCAATGATCTCCCATATACGGCCATATTTAGCTAACCTATCCTTGTAAATTGCCAGTGTTTGCTCCTTTTTTTGATACATAGCCTCATAAATGTAGCCCATGGCCATTTTTCCCCATCCATCATCCTTAACACTTTAACAAGGGGCTCAATAATTTTCACAAGCTTTACAAACCTTTTCAAAAAATAATTTTCAAAAAATTTCTTTCAGTGTTTTTGCCATCTTGTCTACGAACTCACTGAGATTTAGTGCAATTACCAGAAGGGAACATTTTTTTGTAGTTTTTTCTGTCGAAAAATTGAGACATTGCAACGTGAGGAAGTGAATTGCAAATATCGTAATTGTAGGTCTAACAAGCTCTTTGCCCCTCATGTTTTTCCTCATTAGGCTCAATACCCATGAGTGGTTGTAGATATATTTTGTAATGCACTTGACATGCTCTACAATGTTTTTTACCCACTCCACTTTTCCTATGTCCTCAAGCATGAGGTCTATATAATGTGCAACACGTGGAGTCCAAAATATGGTCTTATATTTTGGACTCAAGCATCTTTCCAATGAGAACATAGTTTGAGGCATTATCTATGATGACCTGCACAACATTTTGCTCCCCACTTCCTGAATAATCTCATCCAAAAACTCAAATAGAAGGGTTGCATCCTTCACCTTATCAGATGCATCCACTGATCTAAAAAACATAGTTCCTTGAGGGAAATAAACAAGGAAATTAATGATAGTGCGGTCCTTTCCATCGGTCCATCCATATGACATGATGGAACAACTTGATTTGAGGCATGACTCTCTATACTCAGCGAAACACTGATCAATGGAAGAAATCACTTTTTGCAAAAGAGCTTCCCTGAAGTCATGCATAATATGGCTTTTGAATCCTTTTCCTGCAACTATAACGGAGTCCCACATAACTTGGTAATAAGGTGAGCGAGCAACATTAAATGGGATATTTGCATCATACCACCATTTAACAATGTATTGATAAGAAGTTTCTTTGCATTGTTTTTTCCAATGTTCATCCAAAGTGGGTTGATGACTTCGCTGGGAGGAAGTGCGATAAGCAGAGGCAGTGGTGGTAGAGGATGAGAAACAACTCTGGATGTTTGTTCGCTTTGTTCCTTTAGATTGTTGGCCAAGAGCAGGAAGAACATAGTGAAAGGTGTCATTGGTGGAAGGGATAAAAGAGGAGTCTTGAATCTCATAACCATCATATCCACTCTCTTTCATGACTAGTAATAATTTCCTTTTCCTTGAATTTTTTTCTTGGATGGCCTTTTTCCTAGCCTTATTCTTCTCAAAATTTTCAAACTTGGCAAAGGTATTTTGCCCTAATAGGACCTAATCCTTCATTTGGTGCTTCACATGGCTTTACTTGGCCTCTTGTGCGAGCCAAGTGTTGTTTCAATTTGAGAATACCTCCACCTCCAATAGATTTATTACAAAATTTGCATATCATTTTTCCATCAATCACACAACAATGAGCCCATGCAGTGTCCTTGGATTTTGGAGCCATTTTGGCTTGAAATAATTAAAATCTGCAAATAAATCTGCCATTAAAAAAAAATTGCAACTAAGAAAAATGGAAAACCTAAGATAAATTTAGGGAAAAAAATGCATATGTAGCCTACAAAATTTAATAGCATAGAACTAGAGATTTGATAGCATAGAACACATTAAAAAATTTAATACATGGACCACAGTGAAATGAGGATTTTTTCAAGTGAAAATCCTTTCCTAGAAATGCAAACTAGCTTCCTTAGTTTCTTCTTGAAGATGCCAACTGTACTAACGACGCCAGACTATCTCCAAAATAGCTCCAACTCCAACTCCAAGCCTCCAAGATGACTACTCTAACAAAAACTCAACACACACCAAGCTCCCAATCAAACTCACAAAAAATCCAAATGAGATGTGTAAGGCAAATGAGAGGGGTGAGTGCCTTTTAAAGGCTTGGAGAGGGTGTTTTTTGAAGGAAACAACCCTTACTTTCCTTCTAGAATACCAAGGAAGCTTCCTAAATGATGTCGTGTGGGCCTGCTCCGACCTTGGCAATGAATGCACTGATTTAGGATGAAACCGACCGGTTTGACCATAAACCAGTTGTTTGGTCTTAAACTGATAAATCGGCAGGTTCAGTCCTAAATTGATAATCAGCCGATTCGGTCCTAAACTAGTCGGGTTTTATGTGTTTTTGGCGAAAGAGGCCCAAAAATCGGGTTTTTTGTTCGGTTTGACCCAATTGCCCAATGAACCGACCAGTTTGACCGGCTTCGAGTTCAAGCTGGCCGATTTTTAAAACTATGGTCATATGTGGCATCCAACACTACAATTTGATCCTTTGAGCTGGGTGTGCACATTGCACTATTACAATGAGTAACTAGGGTGTTGGAATAATTTTGTCACTGCTAACTAACGCTGCAAACTCATCAAATCTTATTGATGCACATTGCACTATTACATTGAGCCACTAGGGTGTTTGGAACAATGTTGTCATTGCTAACTAATCCTGTAAACCCATCAGATATTGTTGATGTCAACATTGAATAAGTCTCATTGAGTAGAGCTTTTCGATGCCCTCTATTTAATTAAAATTTATTGGTGATTACCTTTTGTCTTTTTCTTTTTAAATTCCTTCTACATGATGCATTTCCGAAACTTTCCCTTGTTTTGAGGATTTTAACGAGAGTAGGATGGATTTTGTAGAAGTTTAAAGCTTTATCATGTCATGATTTAAAATGGATCCGAGCTAATGAAGCGGTATAAGTCTCAAGATCTATAAAAGATAGTTCGGCAATGGATGAAAGTTAAACTATGTAAAACACAATGTAAGTGTAAAAATGAATAATATGTAAAAGAAAAAAAAAGAGGAAAATATATTATTAAATGAAAGGAGAAAAATGGATAGGACAAAAGGTTGAGGAACAAGAAGTGAAGGGTCATCGTTGTTGGCCTTCCCCTTCCTCCAAACTCTCTCAATTTTTCTCATGGATTTCACTTCCAGTGAATGTTTTGGCCAAGAGAGAAAGAGGAGGCATAAAGAGCCATGAAAGCAATCTGATCAGAGATTATCAAATGAAAAACTAAGCCTCCCATTTAAAGTTGGTTTTCCCATGTGGACTTTTAAGGTAAAATCAAAGTTGTGTGAAATTCTTCTTTGTTATATGGTTTTCTCTATCTTTGTGATGGAATAGGTTGCTATGCATTTTAATGGTGTCTCTGTAGGTGTTTTTTCCTCTTTCCATAGAAGAAAATATTTATAATCATGAGTTCTGAACATACATGTTGTTATCCAAAGTGGAACTGATCAGAGTAAAATAAAGAGACCTCAACTATGATTGACAAAAATACTTCTTCCTTACAATGACTAAACAAATTTTACATTATTACAACTTCTTGAGCTTCTTCATACAAAGCATGTAACCATAAATGTCAGAATAACACTAACATTATTCATGACCGTGCGGAAGGAAACACTAATAGAATCTAACTAGAGAAAGGGTTATAAACGAAACTCCATGCCCTCAATTTCAAATCCTTCCAAAACTCATAGAAACAGAAAGTGCTTGGATGCATGATCAATGCCTTCTTTGAAAGCTCATCATCCTTTTTGTCGATTCCCTGTACATGTGCTTGAAGGAGGTCCAATGAGAAGATTGAAGAATATTTTGTATATCTTGTAAAAGAAGGTCGAGATGACCATTTTCCACCACAATTTTTTAACTACCAAATCAATCACTGTTTTAGAGTCTCCCATGACTTGTATCTTATTTATTCCGTTCTTGTTTACAAAAGAGAGAAGAGTGCAAAAACCAGTAGATCATTGTTTTAGAGTCTCCCATGACTTGTATCTTATTTATTCCTTTCTTGTTTGCAAGAGAGAGTGTCCAAAAACTAGTGAATTTTTCCCTGGTGTTTGATCCTCTACCTGGAGGATAATGTCTATGGAAATAATGCTTTTAATTCATTATGCTAAGAGGCGCATTCTACACCCCAATATGAGAGCGATGTGTGATTCCATCTATGCTCAATGTGGAGTTGACATGTGTCACTTTTAAAATAAAAATAAAATATTCTCTAAATAGAAAAACAATGTTGGCTATAATAAAAAAAACAAATATGAATATACATTTTAATTAGTTTTGATTAAAAACATTATAAAACATCAATAATCCCAACTTCACTATGGTCAGTGGATTTGTTGTTGATATTACAACCTAATGTAGTAAAAATATTCCAGTGACTTAAGTCATAAATAAAATATTTTGATGTCCACATGACACAATATAATTTCATATCAACTTTAAAAAGAGAGAAAGTAATTAGAAGTGAAAACTATTTGACGATCTATGTTAACTAATGTATCGGATGCAGGAACATCTACAAGTCAAGATCACCTTTGATCTTCTTAGCTCAAAATCTCATTTACCAAGGGAGTTGGTTCCCTAGTTTATCTTCCATGGGAAGTTGCATTCATAAGTTATTTGAATTTGTAATATTTAATAAAAGTCTAAAAGGAATGAATTTGTTAAGAAGTTAGATAAGTGTTATTTAAGGGGAATCTAATTATAATTAGGATTTTGTTAGAAAAGATAAGAATCAAATTTGATATGTTAGATTGATTGAACAAGAACTCTATTAGCAAAGAGTCTCATACGTAATTAAATAGAAGAATAGAGAAATTAGATAGAGTTAAAGAGTTTGTCGAATGTAAAGTAAGAGATCTATTTGTGAAGGCAATTGTGTGAGAATTTGTTGTTTACCCATTTCATCTTTGAATATGTATATGGATTATAGCTTCGTTCAATCCCTATGTGTATGTTGTGTTCAATACATATAATTGAGTTGTTTGTGGTAGTAGGATTTACTTAAGTTTGTGGGCGGCATAACCAGGCGAGTGCAAAATCAATTGTTCTATGTATTCGACTCCAATTATATTTTGGATCAAAAAATAAATAATAACCTTGGATTCCCAAAGGAATGTATTAAACATTGTGTAGAACTCATTCAATGTGGGACCTACAACTGGCTAGGTCATACTTGGTGAACGCGCGACTAACATAGATTACATCTAACACAGGTTTATCTTCTTAGGATATTCCAACACATATTAAATAATTAAGTATAACTTGGTCTAGTGTAGAGTTAGGTAGAGTGTGTTTCTTTACTATGTACATTTGTAACTTACAATCCGACAATCATGATATGTTTTAGACATGAAGTGATCCGATGGTTCATTCTCTCCTCGGTATTATCGACACTTGATCCGTGGCTTAACACCCGATTGGTCCATGATCTTTATTTAAAGAGCATGGAGGGTCATTTGTAGGGTAACCGTTCATGAGAGAATCTTATGTAAATTTTCATTTTTTTATTAATAAATTTCCTGAAGTGGCTGCGTTGGCTCAGGCCATGGAGTGTTTCCCTCTTTGAGGGTTTTAATCATGTCAAGAATATTGGGGTATTGATATGTGATCTGTTTGTGAGTGGTATCCTTTGGTGTTCTGTCTGAAGAACTTACCCTGTATATTCCTACATGGTATCAGAGCTATTTGAAGGCCGCATCCGTTGGTGATCCAAATCGGAAGCCGGTACAACTGCATCCGACTGTCGTTTCCTAGATCTACTGTTTCTGACCGCTTTCGAACTAAGAGGACTGCTTTATTGTGTTAAGAGCATCTGTTCCAGTGGGAAAACCTTTCATTTGACGCGAAAAGATTTCCAGTAGCCCTAGCTACGTCATTCCTAAGTTCTAGAGGTATACAATCTTTATTTGCAGTTTTAGTTATTTATCTCTCTGTTTATTTCGGTTTATTTATCCCTCTATTTTTTATTACCGGATTTATACATTTCATTTCTACGTATGCTCTTTGCCTTGCGACTCTGTGTGATCTGGGCAAATCAGAAACAGAAAAGAAGTATTTTCTCATGCGTATGCTCTTTTCCACCACACCTTAGTGTGATATTGGAAAATAAAAAACATTGAGGAAAATATTTAGTTTCCGGAAAAGCTAACTTCAAGCTATAAGATATGGTTTTTTTTGTATATTTGTGTTGGGTTGTGTGGTTTTTTGTTTTTGTAGGTAAAAAGAGTTTTTTCAAGTAAGCACGCACTCCAAAGCTTCAGTGGCAAATAAACAAAAAAAAACCCTTACTCTTTTCCAAAAATTACTAACCTTTTAAGCTAGCTCACTTGGTACAAAGTTGCTTTATGAGAATAAAGGTTTTGGGTTCAAGTCTTTCTTTTTGTTGAGTTACTTTTTCAAAAAGCACATGTAACTTATGTTTTAAAGTTACTTTATGTAAAAGTATTCTTACCCATTATAAAAAGTGAGTCACTTATAATTCTAAAGTCTCTTTATCTTTTATTTAAGTTACAATTTAGTGGGTAGCTCATAAAGAACCATTGTAAAAGTGATTTTCACTTATTTATAAAAGTGAGACATATATTTTTTTTAAAAGTGAGCTAATTAGGTTAAGTTTGGAAAGGGGTGAGATTTTTTTTTAATATAACATTATCATTCACTTCTGCACATTCACACACTTCGTCGGCATCTTCAACAAATTTTCTTCAAAAAGCCATAACTTCTTCATCCGGATGCCGTTTTCAGAGCCATTTTTTTGAATCAGCCTAATTTTCCGAGATCCTTTCATTGGAACACTTAGTTTCAATATCTACAAATTCAGTTTCTGTTAAAATGGAAAGTCCATGCCAAGTTATTCTTGACAACACCAACTACTTCCAATGGTGGTCCTACATTGTGGATTTACTTAGAAGTTTAGGTCTTTACAGAATAGCCTTAGGTCAATAAACTAAACCTAAAGATGAAGATAAAGTAGCCAAAGAAGAAAATAGGCAAGATCAAGCACGTGGGTTGATAGGGCTGTCTATTTCTCCAGACCTTAGATTCCATATCGCAGAACTTGATACCCCTAATGAAGGAATGAAACAACTCACTAAAGTTTTTGGAATTAAAAATGAAATTAGAGCCCATTAACTCGAAAATAAGTTGCTTACATTGGACCCCAATAATTTTTCTTCCATTGAAGATTTTTTCTCCAGGCTCAAGACTTTAGACTTCTCTTTGAAGGTGTTAAGGTTAAGAAAGAAGATGGTAGCCTTATCTATTCCATTCTTACTAAGTTGGGACCAACCTACTCTGTGTTTGTTTCCACCTTCCATTCTAATAGAGAAGTCTTCATTTCTCAAGGATAAGACTACAAGTCCCCCTCTTTTGATGCCTTTTGTGTCTCTTTAATAAGAGAATAGAAAAATCTCTTACATCTTGTTCTTCTTAATCTTGGATTTTCTTCTAAGAAAGCGTTACCCGCCCAACATTAACCAAATTCAAAAAATATTAAGAAACAGTATCCTAAAAAGAATGGTCCTAAACCAAAGAAGGGTCCTAAGCAACTTCAGTCTCAAAATGAAAAATCATTTCAAAAAAATGATAAAGCAAATAAAACAAAGGGAAGAAGATTGATAGACATTGCAACTTTTGTAATCGAGATGGCCACTTAGAATCCAAATGCTTTAAGAAGATGAAAGCCTTGGAAGTAGCAATGAAGAAGCATAACATCCATTTGGAGCATTCTTCAACTTCAACTTCATCTTCAGGAATAACGCTTTCTGCATGTGGTTGTCAAACATCTCGGTCTGGTTATGCACTAAATGTATCTTCTTCTTCTCATTCTCATGAGTCGCTAATTGATTCTGGAGCTTCTTATCACATGACCAAAAATAAAGCCACGTTTTCTTCTTTAAATGATTGTAACACCAAAAATATATATGTCGGTGATGATAGATCTCTTAGTGTTGTAGGGACTGGAACTATTCATCTAGAAAATGGTCAATTTATGGATGTATTATGTGTTCCAACCTTATCCTGCAACCTTCTATATGTATATCAGATAACTCATTTAGGTGAAGGTAAAATCGTTGAATTATCACCTCATGATGTTGTAATTAAGGCCTAAGAGATCCTAGACAGATTTTAGCTACTGACATTGCTGATGATTCTACAAGGTTGTATAAGTTTAACAACTTTGGGTCATCAACTCTTCCCTCGGTATTTGTTGCTCATAATGATGAAGTGAGCAAACTTTGGCATGAGCGATTTGGCCGCTTAAATTATTGCTTCCTTCAAAATCTATGTAAAGAAAATATGGTGACAGGTCTTCCTATGGTATCTTGCAGAGATGGTGTTTGTTCTGGATGTGTACTCGGAAAACATCGTCGAGATAATTTTGAAAAACGTGCCTCTTGGCATGCCTCAGCCCCTTTACAACTTATGCATAGTGATTTATGTGGTCTACTTCCAATTGTTTCATTATCTGGCTACAAGTATTTCTTAACTTTCATTGATGATTTCTCCAGATGCACTTACGTATACTTTTTAAAACTCAAGAGTGAAGTATTTAACATGTTCTTGGCCTTTAAGGCCTTTGTTGAAAAGCAATCTAGACATCAAATTCTTAAGCTAAGATCTGATAATCGCAAAGAATATGCTAACAACAAATTCATCAACTTTTGCACTGAGCATGGAATTCAAATGCAACATACTTTTCCATATACTCCACAACAAAATGGTGTCGCTGAAAGGAAGAATCGCACCTTAAAGGAAATAACTAATTGTATGCTTCAATCTAAAGGTCTTAGTCTTAATTTTTGGGCAAAAGCAATTAACTGTGAAAATTACATAGTAAATCACACTCCTACTAAGGTTTTAAATAATATCACTTTAGAAGAAGCATGGAGCTCAATTAAACCATATCTAAGTCACTTTCGTGTTTTTGGAAGTGAATCATGGGTCCATATTCCATATGAGAAACATAAAGCCTTAGAACCTAAGAGTGAAAAATGCAATTTTGTTGGATATTCTGAAAATGTCAAAGGATATAGACTTATTCCACTGAAGTCAAAAAATGTTATCATTAGAAGAGATGTAAAGTTTTCTGAAAATATATCGGCCTACGAGCTTAGTTTGCGGATGTGCCACCTCTCTCTATCCCTTCTACTTCTGAAAATATTTATTCTTCAGATGATGACAACGAGGATGACAATCCTCCCCCACATTCTTAGGATCCTCCTTCAACTCCTCAACTTCCAAAATGGGTCTGTGCTACTCAGGATGCAGCAGGTGCTCTTGCAGGTGATCTTACAAATCAACGACGTACACATTCTCAGTTCGATAGAGCCTCTTCTTTACTGGCTCAAGTTTCAACGAATTACGATCCTGACACCTTTGCAGAAGCTTCAGGCCGTCCAGATTGGGACGCAACTATGAATGAAGAATATTGTTCATTATTGGAAAATGATACATGGGATCTTGTTCCTCTTCCAAAGGGACGAAAACTTGTTAGATGCAAATGGGTTTACAGAACCAAGTATGGACCAGATGGAAAAGTTGATAAACATAAAGCTCATCATGTTGCTAAGGGTTTTTCACAAGGAGAAGGCATTGACTATACTAAAACCTTCTTGCTTGTTGCCAAAATGAACTCTATCCGCCTTGTTCTTTTCCTTACTGCCTCTTTCAAATGGGAAGTCCATCAGATGGATGTTAAATCTGCCTTCTTGCATGAAGAAATATATATGGAACAAACACCTGGATTTATACAAACAGACTCCAGCTTTGTATGTCGGCTTAAGAAATCCCTTTATGGTCTCAAGCAAGCCCCTCGAGCTTGGTATGCCAAAATGGATAGATTTCTTTTAGAAACTAGCTTTTCCAGGTGTCATTCTAACAACACTGTCTACACCAAGAAAGTGGGTAAGTCTCTTAACATTTTTGTTCTTTATGTTGATGATCTTATCCTTACTGGTAGTGATCCCAACCTTATAAACCATGTGAAGTCCAACCTTAAAAAACAGTTTGAAATGATAGACTTAGGAAACTTGCATTATTTTCTTGGTCTTTAAGTCTTGCAATCCAAGGAAGGTATTTCCCTTTCCCAGTCCAAGTATGCCTGTGATCTTCTATGCCACTTTCACATGGAAGACTATAAGCTAGCCCCTTATCCCTTTCAGTCTGGAGCTAAATTTTCAGTCACTTGTACTTCCCCTGAAGTTGATGCTACCTTATGCCGTCAGCTTGTAGGAAAAATTTTGTATCTGACCCATATTCGACCTGACCTTTCCTTTGTTGTTGGCCTTATTGCTCGGTTTATACAAAACCCACATGAAAGTCATTGGAAAATAGCTAAAATAATACTTTGTTATGCTTGAGGTACAATTCAGTTTGGGATTCATTACAGTGCAGAAGCATCTCCTCAATTGGTTGGTTTCACTGATTCCAATTGGGCTAGTGACCCTGATGATCGGAAGTCTACTGCAGGTTATGTCTTCACTCTTGGTTCTGGACCTATTACATGGGATTGCAAGAAACAAAGTGCCATTTCTCTTTCTTCAGCAGAAGCAGAGTATTGTGGCGTCGTAGAAGCTGGTAAGGAAGCCCCATGGCTTCGTCAAATCCTGTTAGAGTTTGGCCTTCAACAACAGCATCTGACTATACTTTGGTGTGATAATCAAAGTGCCATTCAACTATGCAAAGATCCAGTCCAACATCAGCGCAACAAACACATTGAACTACACATGCACTTCATCGGAAAGCTCATTCATGACCATGTTCTTGAAGTGCAATATTGTTCAGCTGATGATCAAGTTGCAAACATCTTTACAAAGGCTCTCACAGAGGCGAAGTTTACTAAACTTCGATTTATGGTTGGAGTTTAGGAAGTTGTCACTAAGGGGGGATAGGTTTTAATGCCTCCTTCCTTCTCCTATTGTGTCATATTTGTACATCCTTCAATCCTATTCCAAGTTGTTCTTAAGAGGGGATGCTAGGATATTCCGACACATAGGAAATAGTTAAGTATAACTTGGTCTAGTGTAGAGTTAGGTAAAGTGTGTTTCTTTACTATGTACATGTGTAACTTACAATCCAATGGTCACGATATGTTCTAGACATGAAGTGATTTGACGGTTCATTCTTTCCTCGGTATTATCGACGCTTGATCTGTGGCTTAACCCCCGATTGGTCCATGATCTCTATTTAAAGAGAATGGAGGGTCATTTGTAGGGTAACTGTTCATGAGAGGAACTTATGTAAATTTTCATTATTTTATTAATAAATTACCTCAAGTGGCCGCGTTGGCTCAGGTCGTGGACTGTTTCCCTCTTTTAGGGTTTTAACCACGTCAAGAATACTGGTGTATTGATCTGTAATCTGTTTGTGAGCGATGTCCTTTGGTTTTTTGTCTGAGGAACTTACCTTGTAGATTCCTACGTATCTAATGAATACAGACCCAACTTGGACAAATGTATCTCTTTAAAAAAAAATCACTTGTTAAATCCTCCAAACTACTGGATTGAGCCAGATATTCGAGTTGGAAGAGATTCGGTTCACAGCAGAATTGTCATTTTCCCAATTACCCCAAGCCACTGGATTATCTCAGACTAGACCGAACACCACCATGGACCCCATCACGTGTACAGTAGGCAAAGTACGTTATATTTTATTTTATTAAAGTTGTGCATGGTTTATGAAATCTAGGCATTGAAGGTTTTTGTGTGACATCCAAATTACGCAACCCTATGATATAATTCTCAACACAAAAAGACATTTGTATTAGAGATATTCAACCTCTTAGAACTTTGTAACTCCAGATATTTGATAAATCCTCAAACTTCCATATTCTAAATATTTGGTAAGAGTGGAGTACCTGCTTGCGTTAAATGAGAACCAATGGGAAAGAAAGTGTTTCAGGTGACCGATCGACGTCAATGTGGTATCAAAGCATTTCCTAAAGTAAAAAAAATGGTATACCGTTAAGGAGCAGCTAGTGGAATAGCTCAAGGAGTAAGTCAAGAGAGACCTATAACAAATGTGGCTTTTCAAGCAGAAGTGCGGAGATTTTGAGAAAGACAACTATGGAAACTGCACAAAGAGAGCAGATGATGTGGGAGATGCCAATGATGTAGAAGAATAATATTCCAGTGAAGAAGAAACAGAAGAAACAACATAGGCAACTATACTAAAGATGGCTGCCAAGATGACGCCAGACCAAAAATGGAGGTATGATTATACGAAGATAACTTGAACACTAATGAGTTAATGGATTGCATAAATTCTCTCAATAAATACTTTGATTATGAGGATGTTGATGGAGATAAACGAGTCAAGTATGCATGATTAAATTCAAAAGCCATGAAACTCTATGGTGGTACAAAGTACAAGCTGGACAAAAGAGGAAAGGAAAGTCTAAAATCAAATATTGGGATAGAATGGTGGAAAAACCTAAAGGTAGCTTTTACCCAAGGATTATCAAATCAATCTCTTTAGAAAATTACAAAACCTTAGACAAAAGTTCATGTCAGTTAGAGAATGCACTGAAGAGTTTTACAAGTTGAAAATTAGAGTTGGTCATGTAGAAAATGATGTTGAGAAAGTTGCTCGATATATAAATGGTTTGAAATTTGATATTCAAGATGAAATCAACCTATTATCCTTGAAAACTGTTGAGGATGCATATCAAGCTGCGTTAAAGGAAAAAAAGAAGATTGCTCGAAAGAAAATTCAAAGAAGTCGAGGGAGGAGTCCTATAAGAGGCAAAGGATAACAGAGTGGAAGAGGAAGAGTCCAATTTGCAAGAGAAGGAGAAAGCTCTAGCAATCAATCACCAAGAGGAGGTGATTCAAGAGGGAGAGAACCACTAGAGGTAGAGGTCGAGGAAGAGATTATCAACCTAAATGTTTCAAATGTGAGAAACTAGGACATATATCTTGCAAATGTCTTGAGAATGAACCAACAAGACAAAGAGGTATTTATGTTGCAAAAGTAAATGAAGAAAATGAGATTTCAACCACAACTAAAGAGGTTCCTGAAGCAGGGGAGTCCTTGCTAATAAAGAGAGTATTGATTAAATCAAATAAGGAAGCCAATGAACTAGCTCAAAGGAGAAGTCTATTAAGAACCATGTGCAAATCTAGAGTTAAGTGTTGAAAAGTCATAATCGATAGTGGTACTACTGATAACTTAGTCTCCTCTGAAATGGTAGAGAAATTGAATTTGAAGAAAAAAATACACCCTCATCCTTACAAGGTGTCTTGGTTACAAAAGGAAATCAAGTTTTAGTTAATGAACAATGTAAGGTAGATTTCCAAATTGGAATAGGATGAAGTTGTGTATGACATGATGCCAATGGATGTTTTCCATGTTTTATTAAAGAGATTGTGGCAATATGTCAGGAAAGCCATTTATGATGGCAAAAGAAACACACACACTTATGAAAAGGATGGCCAAAAACGCACCATGTTGCCCTTACCATATGAAGAAGCCAAAGATGAAGCAGGCCCAAGTGTAGCGCGCGAGTGGGAAGGGGTTGTTACGACAAACAAAAATATAACAGATACATTTTTCTCTAATTGGGAAGCCTTATGTAATTCTTACAAATGTCAATTTGAATGACTTGCTCAAAGGAACTAGGAGCATGTTGCATCAATTTATTGACATTATTGTGGATTAGATACCAAACAGTTCGCCTCTTGTTAGAACCATTAACCATTACATTTATTTGATTATGGGATCCACTCTTCGAAACAAAGAAGTATATTGAATGACTCCACGGGAAAATGAAGAGGTAAAGAGGCAAGTTCAAGAGTTGTTAGATAAAGGCCTTATTAAAGAAAGTTTAAGTCCCTGTGATGTACCAACCATGCTCAATTCGAAGAAGGGTGGTGGATGGAGAATGTGCTCTAATCAAGAGCCATCAATAAAATTACAACAAGTATAGATTTCCACTTCTGTGAATTGATGATATGATTGACTGTTTAAGTGATGCAAAGTGTTTTTCCAAAATCGATTTAAAAAGTGGAATGAATGAAGTCTTGAAGGAATTTACAAGGAATTTTTTATTGTTTATCTCGATGACATTCTAGTGTACAACCAAACAAAGAAGAACCTCTCAAACATGTTGGGTTGTGTTATATTCTTTCCACATAGTTAACAGGGGGTTTGAGGGGTACCCGTAACCCCACTTTATGGGG
>APFE031244563.1:22883-44174 GCA_000404065.3 Pinus taeda | reverse complement strand
TCAGAAATTTGATCTGGGAGATACCATTTCGCAAATCGGCGTATCGCAAATACTATATGCCACATATATATGCCCCTTCCCCTTTTCGCCGATGCGATATCGCTAGTCGGCGATCGGCGGTCACAAGAGTCATGTTCCCGAAATGCATGCCACTTCCTTTTGCTCCGATGTGACATTGCCATTGCATCAAGAGAGCATATCACTTCGCAAATACTTCCTCGCCGCATGCCTCCATTTATTCATATATTTTGTTTAAAATATGACTTATCATTAAAAACACGCTTCACTGCAAATTCATCGCAAATCGCAGCATTTCAGTTATCGCTATCGCATCGCAATAACATATAAGGCACTGCACCATCCAACGCCCTGCCATGTCACCCTGCCACGTCACTTTGCCACATTACCTGCTGACGTCATCCGCCGTACCAGGACCCACCGCTGACGTCATGCTGTCGTCACCTGCCAAAGAAGGGAGCGCAAGTGCGAAAAAGCATCTTAGGAAGCTCGGATTCAAGTTCTGAGGCAGTTTTCGATGCGCGCATCGCTACGGAAAATGGGCCATATTGGAGAATCTTTAGGGAATCTTTTGATTCCATAGCCGTTTTTCACCGAAAAGAGCAGGAAAGGCCCGATTTTGCAGTTTTTAACATATCCGAAGAAAGAGAGAGACCCGGTTGAGGCATTAAAGAGTATCAGAGCAAATGCAAAGCCAAAATCCATGTCAAAGAGTATCAGTGTTGTGGCGAAGTGTATCAGTGAAGATCTTCTCAGGGCTCGAGGCGAATAGAACATTAAAAGAAATCCTTAAAAGTCAAGAAGCAGTTAAGGAACCACTCAGCACTCATCATCACAATGACTACACATTAAAACTCACATGAGATCAATGGACCAGAACTCAAAACACAATTATGAAAGAACCACTGCACCAGGTCACCAAAGACACCGTATTAACTCATTTTGATCCAGCTGCCTCTGGCGCAGCTCAATAGATATTTTATTTGCATTTAATTTCAACACAAGTTTAAGTTTAAAAAACTTTTTCCCGCAGACCTGTTGAGGTCGGTTGTAATAAAGAGGGCCCCGAACAATGTGAAGAGGGTTGGTTTTTGTTGGTTAGATGTTTGCTTGATCAGAGACTCGCACTGTATATTTGATCTTTTCTATAATCAAAGACTGCTTACGAGCTTGGAGAATGAATTGTGTACTGTGTTTAATGGTTGAAGAGTGACTATGGAATTCTTGTGCTGATACATGACTCAATAAGTGCTTCTTACCTCTGTTTTTTTCATTCATACTTCATTATCTAAACAACAGAAAGAAAGAATAGCGTAGAATTTGTTTAAGTACACTCTATGCTCAATTTCTGCTGTTTCTTTATATTTTCATCTGTTTTAGGCATAAGTATGAATTCCATCTGGCTCATATTTTCCCTAATTCACCATGTGTGACGGTTATGCAGGGATTCTTAACTGCCCCTAGGTAGAGTTCATTCCCTTCCCTCTGTTAAGCGAAGTGAGAGATTCTTAATTGCCTCTCATTCCTTACATTTCATTCCATCGCTTTAGCTTGAAGGTTGTTTTATGTGCATCTACCATGCTCCATTTCGTCTTGTGACCAAGAAAACGCATCATCAGTCTTTCTCCCCAACTCCATGAGCAATGGTTTGAACTTATCACTCTATGCCTGCCTCTCTGCTTGAATTCATCCTCCTTCCATTCAAACACCATCCAAACCAAAACAAAACCCACTAAACCCAATAGCTAGCCTAAAATCATCATCAACAAAGCTAAATCATCAAGAGAGAGCCCTCTCTTATTACAGGTGGGCTAGAACCTGTAATCCAAAGATTGGTTTGTGGTTACCTCGGCCGTATCCCTTCAGGAGCTTAGGGACAACCTGAGTGATAACATAATGGCGACTCCACTGGGGACCTTCCTCAGATAATCTCACAAAACCAGTCTGAAGCTCCATAGAGGAAGAAACTGACCTTTAAAAAGTTTCGGTTTAACCTGTATTTTTAGAAAAATTCCCAAAAAACAAGCTAGAAGCTGGCTCCCAAGAAGCATTAATGTCACACAAGATCAAATCCAGATCCAAATCCCCCAGCTGTTTTTGAAAATCCAAATTTAATCCCTAAGACCCTTAGGAAACAAGAGCAATGAGAAGACTCTACTGCTTCTAGTCCAGAAACAGTTTAGCCAAGCTGCGTTCCGACCCCTGTCAAAGTTTTATTTCGTTCAACCCCAACTTCCCCTTGTTCATCATCCGCTTCTCCAGGCAGCTCTTCTACACCCCCATCCTTTACTCATACTCCCACTACTACTCCAATTATCCCAGTTGCCCCGGTTGTTCCAATTATCCTTGTTGTTATGGCTAATAGATATGCACCTTTACAGCTGCCTGCAAATTATGCCTCAGGATTATCAGACCAAAATAACTTATTTTGATGGCACAAGTGCCTGCACGACCCTTCAGCATACAAAGAAAATGCAGGACTACTTTGAGAGCTATGAGATTGACGATGATAGTGTGAGAATGAAGATTTTTGTTCAAAGTTTAACAGTCGACGTTAGGACTTGGTTTAGAGCACTCCCAGCCAATTCTATAGGAGACCCAGAAGCTTTATACCAGTCATATATCAACAGATGGGAGAAAAAGAAAGACCCCTTGCACATATTATCAGAATATGACACCATCAAAAGAGGCCCTCAGGAGACTGTTTTGGATTACTGTGCAAGGTTCAATAATGTTTATAATGCAATACCATAGAACTTGAGACCCCCACCTGATCTTGCCTTATATAAATTTCCTGATGGCTTTGATGCCGAAATGGCTTATCAACTAAGGAAAAGAGCCCCTCAAAGCCTTGCAGAGATGCAAAGCGTTGCTGTTAGCGTGGAGGCAAACTTAATTTCCAAAAGAAACAGAGCTAGGACCGAGAGAAGAACCACCTTTAAGGAAGAACCCTCAACCTTAGACCAGAAGTTAGATGCTATCATCAATGGCATGCATAGGTTGGGAGACAGAGTAGAAAGTGTTGAGAGGAAATCATCATGGGAAGGACAACAGTCCAACACTATAAGAAACCCAAATTTCAGAAAGAATCAGAACACAAATGCTGGAAGGGCTAGTCCCGACCATGATATTAGGCCTCCTTTCCAAGAAAACTGCGCAAAAGAATCCACATCCAGTGAGCCCACAGAAGAGGCTCACATGAACTTGATAGATTCCAAAAACGAGCAACATACTCTTCTCACTCAAGAAGATCAAGACTACCATGACGTAAACCAATTTCAGACTAAGACGGGAGAGTCTTTTGATTTTAAACAAGGTTATGATTCTGCTGTATATGAGGTCCACAAACAATATAAGCTGAAAACAAGAACCATTGATGTCCCTGCACCCAGCAAAACAAAGGACAACAAACAGTTCAACAAGATTAAAGACAAGATTACCATAACAGAACCAATTAATATTGCTGTCCCAAACCCGAATCAGGTAACTGTAGAAGACATATCAGACACACAGCCTCCTATTACTCAGCCTCTACCTCCTTCTTCCTTAAGAGAAAATTTGAACAACAATCCTAAAAATCTTCCCAAGACAGAAATACCACAAACTGTCATTCACCATAGCATAGACAATCAAAAGGAAAGCACAGAAAGTATTCTGGAAAAGGAGAAATCTGCTGCTATTAACGCTAAGAATCCATCAGAAAAACCATTCAATTTAGAAGCAGAGATTGGAAAACTTAAAATATCCACCCCCCTCTCAGAACTTGCCAAACATGATGTATATAGGCAACAAATTCAAAGATCACTTCAACTACCAGAGGCCAGGGATGATTTAAATGTTCTAGATGATACCCCTGAGCTGCTGTTTGGTCCAGAAGTTAATGGAAAAACAACATATGGATATGTTCCACCTTTTTATGTCAGTCTGCACATACATGACAAAATCTTTCAAAATGCTATGTTTGACTCAGGTGCCTCACACAATCTTATGCCCAAAGCTGTGATGGAAAAGCTAAACCTTGATGTCACAAGACCCTACAAGGATCTGTACTCCTTTAACTCAAGTCAAGTCAAGTGCTTAGGCTTAATTAAAGACCTTTGTGTGTCTTTAGTCCAATTTCCCAACAAGACAATCCTAATGGATGTAGTAGTTGCTGATATTCCAACAAAATATGGCATGCTCCTATCAAGATCATGGGGAGCAAAACTCCAAGGATCCCTCCAACTCGACCTCTCTTATGCCACTATTTATGTCTTTGGGCAACCAAAGAGACTGTAAAGAGAAACACTCATGAAGTATGTGGTGAGTAGTGAGGAAAAGCCCCAAAATTTTCCAATATACTCAATCCATTCCGATATGGATTCATTTATTTTGTTTAATGATGACACCAATCCTCCAACTAATGAGAAACCTCTAGCTTTAGAATCGGTTGCTAGAGACATGCATAAGTGATGAATCGGTTGCCCATGCCCATGAAATAGTTTCAATAGTCGAGGCAGCCAGTAAACAAAAGGAACCTCCTCAAACAGAAATTTTAGATCTGCCCATTCCTAAAATAACTGAAACTCTTGATTCAAACCAAAAGCAAGAAATTACATGGTATTTAGAGTTCGATGGTTCTGTCAACAAGTTAGGAGCAGGGGCAGGCGTATGGATTCACAATACACATGAAAACCATGCAGAGGGCCGTGCCTACAGACTAAATTTCAGATGTACCAATAACATGGCAGAGTATGAAGCTCTCCTCTTAGGCCTAAAACTGGTCAAAGTTCTAGGAGCTACAAAAGTGTCCATCCTAGGTGACTCCGATTTGATCATCCAACAAATGAAGGGCAACTTCGTTACTAACAACAATAGGATGAGGGCCTATAGGACTTCTGCAACAGATATACTTAACACCTTCGTTGAATCCGAGCTTGCCAAGATTTCTACAAACCATAACATACATGCCCATAGCCTAGCCACTTTTGCTAGTACATGCAAGCTTCCCTTTGAGCCAAATCACCATTTTACTGCTGAGATAAAACATAGGCCCACTGTTCCTCACAATATTAGAGAGTGGCAAGTATTTGAAAATGATGCCCACATTAACAATTTCCTCACTCTTGGGGGCGAGTTTTCAAAGTTAAACATTGACATGGAGGCCATGAATAATTCCCAACAACAAACAAATGAATCACCTGGATGACCAAGACAAGACAGCCTTTACCACACTGTGGGGAACATTTAAGTATGTCAAAATGCCTTTCGGGCTTAAAAACGTTGGTGCCACCTTTCAAAGGGCAATGGATATTGCATTCGCCAAGGAAATCCATGAATTCCTTGTTGTCTATCTTGATGACTTGACCCCTTTCTCCAAATCGGATCAAGAACACCTCAAACACTTAAGGCAGATCTTCATGACATGCAGGAAATATGGCATTTCCTTGAACCCTAAGAAGTCCTTGTTTGGCCTTGAGGAAGGTAAGTTGCTAGGCCACATCATCTCAAAAGACGGTATCAGAATTGATCCAGAAAGAATTCAAGCAATCCTTCAAATTCCATACCGAAGAAACATAAAAGAGTTGCAAGCATTCCTTGTAAAGATCAATTTCCTAAGGAGATTTATCCCAAACTTAGCTGAAATGATAAGACTGCTAAGCAACATGCTAAAAAAAGATGCCAAGGTAAGATGGTCTCTTGAAACCAAGCAGGCTTTTGAAAGTATCAAATCCACCTTGACTCAAATTCCCGTGCTCACAAGTGCACAATTTGACAAGGATTTCATCATCTTTTCCTTTGCGTCCGATCACACGATAGCTGCTGTCCTTCTGCAAAAGGACGACCAAGGAAATGAAAAACCTATTGCATTTTTCAGCCGAGCCTTAAGAGATGCACCTCTAAAATACCAAATTATGGAAAAACAGGACTATGCCCTTGTCAAAGCCATCAAAGACTTCAGAATTTATATTTTATATTCACACGTGATTGCCTATGTCCCAAACTCTGCTGTAAAAGACATGTTAACTCAAGAGGGACTAGAAGGAAAAAGAGGCAAATGGATTGCCAGTATTCTTGGTTACGACATTGAGATAAAACCCACCAAGCTGATAAAGGGACAAGGTTTAGCCAAGATAATGTTCGAAACAAATCTTCAGGTCTTAGACATCAACCAGCTGGACAATGAACAGGAGCTGGTGACTCCACAGATCAGTGAAACCTTTTTGCAATCCCCATGGTATGCCGATATTTGCTATGTATTGTTAAACCTGTGTGCTCCCCCAAGGTTGTCCAGAACCAAAAAGAGATTTTTAAGAATTAAAGCGTCAAAGTTTTGTGTCTTAGATGATCCTCTGTTTTGGAAAAATCATGAAGGAATTTTGCTAAACTGTTTAACCATAAATGAAACCAACAGTATCATGAAAGAATTCCATGCAGGGGACTGTGGAGGGCATCTATATTGGAAATCCACAGTTGACAAGATCTTAAGGGATGTTTATTATTGGCCCTCTCTATTTACAGATGTCAAGAAATTTGCTGTTTCATGTCACAAATGCCAAAGCTTTGAAGGAAAGAGAAAATTATTACCTTTGCCCCTTAAGCCCATCTCAACCGAAAAGCCTTTTCAACAATGGGGTCTTGACTTCATTGGAGAAATTCACCCATCATCTTCAGGCCAACACAAGTGGATTTTAACAGCCACCGACTATTTCACCAAGTGGATTGAAGCCATCCCATGTAGGCAAACCAATGACTTCACAATTATCAAATTCCTTGAGGACAATATCCTTTCCAGATTTGGTTGCCTTGAGAAAATCATCACTGACAATGATGCTGCTTTCAAATCCAGAAAGATGATCAACTTCTGCCATAAATTTCATATTACCTTGGGCCACTCTACAGCCTACTATCCTCAGGGTAATGGCTTGGCCGAATCATCCAACAAAAGCCTCATCAACATCATAAAGAAAGTGCTGGAAGTGAAAAAAAGGAATTGGCATAGGAAGCTCACAAATGCCCTGTGGGCGGACAGACTTTCAACCAAGAAATCCATTGGGATGAGCCCTTATGAGCTAGTATATGGCATGGAAGCCAGATTTCCTTCATCCTTGGGCATCCCTACTATCAAGCTGTTACAGGAGATTCAGGCTGAACCAAATGATATTCAACGAAGGATTAATCAAACCATTCATCTCCAGCAAACCAGAGAGCAAGTGTATGACAGAGCTCAAATTGTGCAGGTGAAGCTCAAAAAGATGTTTGATAAGAGAGCCAAGGCTGAGGATTTCTACATTGGTGACAAAGTTCTAAGATAGGACTCACGAAGAGAAGACAAGGGAAAGCACGCCAAGTTCGATTTTCTATGGAGAGGCCCATTTGTTATCAGCGCTGTACAAGGCAATAACACATATTTTCTCAAATCTACGGATAACAACACAATGGAAGACGGCCCTGTAAATGGCCGAATGTTGAAACATTATCGAGTTCCCTTTTAAAAGGGATACAATGCCTCGTGTATATATTTGTATATTGATGTTTGTATGTATTTCACCGCTCTCTTTTTTATGTTTGTATAAGCAATCCGATTGCTTGGAACCCAGCAGCAAAGTTAGGGAGACAGAGCAAAAGCAGCCCTCTATTTTAATGATCAGTCACAGCATCAGTCTCAGGAGAACAGCGCAGCAAGATGTATGAGGCATAGCCCGTGCAAATCATCCGTCTAAAAAGCCTCTCCCTTTTGCATTGGTTTCAACATAAGGGCGCAGTGAAATGATTGAGTGAAAGGAGCAATAAAAATACAGAAGTATGCTTAGGACCAATTGAGATGCAGTTGAAAGCACTCGAGGAATTAAGGGATAGCGTCGTATTTTACAGCGATTCATGTTAAAAGGAGGTTGCGTTCAGAATCTTAAACTTCAAATCCCTTGACAGCCAGCAAGAGGGAATGATCTTGTTGATTCTTTGTTTTGAATCACATTGAAGATTTCTCAGGGCAGTTTTGGACATTTAGAGCAACCACAACAAGATAAGAACACTGCTGTATATCATAGAGAAATCAATTAAAAATGTTGCAGTCAGGCTTTCACAACTTTGGTCAATAACACCAAAAGGGAGGAACATTTTTGGTTTTACATCAACAACCTTCTCAAAGGCAGAGTTAAAGCAAAATGCCTTAGTTTTGATCCATATGGTGAGACTATTCCAAAGGGCAATGCTCAGGTAACATTGTACACAACATTGAGCACGTAGAAGAAAGCAGGCGGTGCTACACAGGTCACAGACATTTCAGTCAGGGATAAGTGCTGTTCTTTTTCCAAAGTTTCAATCATTTAACAGTCAGCACTAAGAAATTTCAATTTACAGCAACAATAGAAGATCCAGGCAGTTTGACCTGCTGTTCTTGGCTTTTCACGAGGAAAAACCATCCCCAAGTGGAGCCACTGTTAGCCTCCTGTTGTAGCAGGTTACTCATCTTTCATGATTGACATTTTTACATGCCAAATATGTCATTCTTTGCATGCTGCAATGTTCCATATTTGCTACAGAGGCCAATGAAGGTTGCCAGGAGGAAGTACCAGTTCAAACGCCACTGCTGTGTTCCAATTTTGATGTACTATTCCATTTTTAAACAATTTTCAGTCAAAAGGGAGGTACAAACAGTTTAATCTTGGTCTCCCTAGGTTTCAATTTCCTGTTTTAGAATATAGAGAATGAATATCTGTCCAAACAGCTTAATCTTGGCAGATTCTTAGACAGGTAGAGAAGCAAGGGTGCTCAACAGCTTAATTTGAGCCCCTGGATGAAATAAGTATAGATGTAGATAGGAGGACAAAAAAAGAAAAAAGTTGAAACGTTGGGTCTGCAAGTCTAAATGCACCTAAATCAAAAAGAAGAAAAAATGCTAGGTAAGTAGGCTGGGTAGGTAGTGTTGAGGTTGCAGAATGCTGATTTGTGACCAATTCCATATTTTCAAGTATCATATCTGTTCAGGTCACAATTATCAGACGAGTTCCGTTTGAAGGGCTCAAGTGAGGCATGGCTAACTCCCCCTTCTTCCTCCTTCCCCAAATCATTCACTAACCTCCCAAAGAGATCAAGATCTGCTTGATATCTCTCAGCTTCACCATTTTCATATCAACTGCCTTGGTAAAGATCGGCTTTGACCAAGGAATATTCATACTCCCGTTGTAAATCATTCTTTCCCTTAAATAGCCTAAGATTCACATACTTAGCGCTTTCTTATCACTGGTCATATTAACCACTGACTTTACTGTATAGCTCCCTATTTATTTCCCCCTCCCCTATTAAAACTTTGTTAATAACTCCCTTACATACTTATCCCCTCCCCTTGGTTGAAAAATAACCATAAGTACACTTGGGAATTGCTAAGTTTGCCTGAAACATAGCAAGAACCCTCATTTTGCCCCTTTAAAACCATCTTCCAATGCAATGGACTCCTTCCAAAACATGAAATTCCTCTTTTTAGGTTATCGGACCTCTTCCGAGGCCTCAAATACTCTTCAAAAGCATATATACCCTTCTTCTGATCGCAATAACCCTTGCCGACTGTCGTAACATTCCACCGATCCCTTTGGATTCCCCTCCGACGCGATCATCGCAGTCAGAGGTCGCAAAGGTAATATGGCTTGCTGTTGTTTCTCCCCGACGGACGTTCCGACGATACCATTTCGCAAATCAGCGTATCGCAAATACTATATGCCACATATATATGCCCCTTCCCCTTTTCGCCAATGCGATATCGCTAGTCGGCGATCGGCGGTCACAAGAGTCATGTTCCCGAAATGCATGCTGCTTCCTTTTGCTCCGATGCAACATTGCCATTGCATCAAGAGAGAATATTGCTTTGCAAACCCTTCCTCGCTGCATGCCTCCATTTATTCATATATTTTTTTTAAAATATGACTTATCATTAAAAACACGCTTCACTGCAAATTCATCGCAAATCGCAGCATTTAAGTTATTGCTATCGCATCGCAATAACATATAAGGCATTGCACCATCCAATTCCCTGCCACATCATCCTGCCACGTCACTCTGCCACGTCACCCATTGACGTCATCCACCGTAGCAGGACCCACCGCTGACGTCATGTTGTCGTCACCCGCCAAAGAAGGGAGCACAAGCACGAAAAAGCATCTTAGGAAGCCCAGATTCAAGTTCTGAGGCAGTTTTCGATGCGCGATTAGCGCCTAGCGCTAATCGCACATCGCTACGGAAAATGGGCCATATTGGAGAATCTTTAGGGAATCTTTTGATTCCATTGCCGTTTAGCGCCGAAAAGAGCAGGAAAGGCCCGATTTTGCAGTTTTTAACGTATCCGAAGAAAGAGAGAGACCCAATTGAGGCATTAAAGAGTATCAGAGCAAATGCAAAGCCAAAATCCATGTCAAAGAGTATCAGTGTTGCGGCGAAGTGTATCAGTGAAGATCTTCTCAGGGCTCAAGGCGAATAGAACATTAAAAGAAATCCTTAAAAGTCAAGAAGCAGTTAAGGAACCATTCAGCGCTCATCATCACAATGACTACACATTAAAACTCACATGAGATCAATGGACCAGAACTCAAAACACAGTTATGACAGAACCACTGCACTAGGTCACCAAAGACACCATATTAACTCATTTTGATCCAGCTGCCTCTGGCGCAGCTCAATAGATATTTTATTTGCATTTAATTTCAACACAAGTTTAGGTTTAAAAAACGTTTTCCCACAGACCTGTTGAGGTCGGTTGTAATAAATACTTCTGGATATTTTACCTATAAAGAGGGCCCCAAAAAATGTGAAGAGGGTTGGTTTTTGTTGGTTAGATGTTTGCTTGAGTAGAGACTCGCACTGTATATTTGATCTTTTCTATAATCAAAGACTGCTTACGAGCTTGGAGAATGAATTGTGTACTGTATTTAATGGTTGAAGAGTGACTGTGGAATTCTTGTGTTGATACATAACTCAATAAGTGCTTCTTACCTCTGCTTTTTTCATCCATACATCATTATCTAAACAACAGAAAGAAAGAATAGCTTAGAATTTGTTTAAGTACACTCTATTCTCAATTTCTGCTGTTTCTTTATGTTTTCATCTGTTTTAGGCATAAGTATGAATTCCATCTGGCTCATATTTGCCCTAATTCACCATGTGTGATGGTTATGCAGGGATTCTAACTGCCCCTAGGTAGAGTTAATTCCCTTCCCTCTATTAAGCTGAGTGAGAGATTCTTAATTGTCTCTCATTCCTTACATTTCATTCCATCGCTTTAGCTTGAAGGTTGTTTTATGTGTAGCTACCATGCTCCATTTCCTCTTGTGAGCAAGAAAGCGCATCATCAGTCTTTCTCCCTGACTCCATACCCAATGGTTTGAACTTATCACTCTATGCCTGCCTCTCTGCTTGAATGCATCCTCCTTCCATTCAAACACCATCCAAACCAAAACAAAACCCACTGAACCCAATAGCTAGCCTAAAATCATCATCAACAAAGCTAAATCATCAAGAGAGAGCCCTCTCTGATTACAGGTGGGCTAGAACCTGTAATCCAAAGATTGGTTTGTGGTTACCTCGGCCGTATCCCTTCAGGAGCTTAGGGACAACCTGAGTGATAACAATTGTCACCCTTGAGCCGGATTCCAAACAATGAGATGATTCTCTCAAGGGATTGAGCACCAATTGCTGGTTGAAACAAGGACTTCAGAGGTCTTTCCACCTCCACCCACCAACCAAATAAAAATCAACTACTTATAGAAGGAATCAAGAGGCCTGCTACCTCCACCATCTAGTTTTTCAACAAACTGTACAGTTTAGGGAGTACAGAGGCTTCCACCTCCACCTTGAAGGCTTGTAAAATTGTTGTTCCACCAACTGAAGGGAATTCAAAACCCACTGCCAAAACTAGATGAAACCAATCAAATGAGACTTAATAAATTCCCTTATTAGGAGTCCAAGGACTGAGGCTCCATCCCAGGCTGTCAAGGGAATCTAGAGAAGCCCATCTCCACCCTCCATCCCCATAGGGAACCCTACGTATTATCCTCACCTAGAAGAAATCATTCTCTTGCTCTTATTGTTCAACTGGGTTGTAGATTTCCTCATAGTGGTTTGGATATGCCAAAACTCCTCCATGTTGTAGATGTATTCAAAATTCCTCTAGACCAGCGATGTGCACTAATTACTCAGCTAACCATGGAAATGCCCCCCCTTCCTCACGATGGTGTTGTGCTGCCTCATTGTGTGCTTGATGTTATCTCTGTGTGATGCCAGATCTTGCTACCTATTTTTCTCTTCCCCCCTTTTTTTCAAATGCCCCTCCTTTTCCATTATAAGTGAATTCTCTCTCATCGAGGAAATGCCCCTTATAATAGTTGGATCTGTCCCCTTTCCAGCTGTTTGCGCAACCCATAACTCATATATTATTGTCCTTTATCTTGTCAATTCATCCAAGGTCATCATGGTTTGCGCATTTTTGTTTCGACCTCATAAATTTAGAGAAACACCAAGCCATTAAAACTCACCAACCATCCTTTAATGGTTGTTGAAAATAGTCCAGTTTTCTTGCAACAAGTAAACTTAAGATCCCAAGCAAGTAACCATCCTCAAAACTTGGAATTCATGTGCCTTACTTAGCCCATTTTTAATTCGAAAATAAAAAATACATGAAAATATTTACATGGCCTTCACGAGAAAAATATAACTGGGGTTGTCACAGACCCCAACCCCTTGGGGGAACACCATCCTATGTATTATTTGTCCATATACCAAAAAAGACATGCTTAGAACAAACACCATATGGTTTATGGAGCTTTATAAACACAACTTTATACAACATTTACAATTATACATATATGCATTTGCTTCAACCAACAAACAAAAAATGATATGATGGCCACATAGTATCTTCTATTTCCCAAGTGGCTTCATCAGACCCAAAGTACTTCCATTGCACTTTGACTTGCTCTATTGCTCAGTTATGGAGTGTGAGACTCCTCTTGTCTAGAATGCATAGTGGCTATGGCTGGAAGTCTCCCACTGGTTCCACCTGTAGCACAAACCAATCAATCACATGATTAGAACCATTTACATATATTTTAATAAACATGGAAAACATCATGGAATTTTACTGATGGAGGTAAGACCACCCTATAGGTCACAACCCAACTCTTTCAAGTATCTTAAAAGGCCCACAAAACAGTGGTTCCAACTTGACACATGACCCAATCTTCAAGGAACTTTGCTTGTGTCTAACTCTTAGAAAACATGTTCCCCAACTTGGAACTCTTTATGCACCCTGTGTTGATCTGCATAGATTTTCTTCCTATCTTGTGCCACCTTTAAATCCAACCCGATGATCTGTGTGTGCTGCTCCATCTCTTTTAGCATATCAGGGCCAACAAGGACCATATTAACTAGATCCCTCTAGTTGATAGGAGTATTGGAAATCCTTCCGTAAAGTGCCTAAAATGGGCTCATCTTCAAGGATTCTTGGTACCCATTGTTGTATACAAAATATACAAGTGGAAGGTACTCTTCTCACTTCTTTCACTGGTGCATCACATACATCCTTAACATGTCTTCGAGGATTCAATTTTTCCTCTTTGTTTTCCCATCCGTTTGTGGATGATAAATTGTACTGAAGGACAATTCTGTTAAAATTGGAAAATAGGGCCAAATTCCACTTTTGACAACTCATTTGATGGAGATGATGATTGCGTTGAATTCCTCTTTTCAAGAAGACCAAAAATGACCTAAAGATCATCAAATTTGGACAAGGGAAAGTGTATTTTTGAATTATAAGCCCACATGTGCATATTTGATTAGGTTGAACCTAAAGAAAATCGGACACCCTTAGAAGGCTATAAATTCAAGTGACCTCAACCTCATTTGGACATCATCACGAGACATTATTTTATTCTCTTTCTTCTTTTTGGCTCGCGCAGGTTTGAGGCAGATCTGCGGAGGAATGGGGTTGCACAAAGGTGAAATTGTAGGGTCCGAAGCTTGCTTCTCTGTTTGAGGGCTTTAGCTCTCAGTAGCTAGAACAACATAGAGACATATCGAATACAATCACTCGCTGGCTAGCTCATCCATGCAACTGAAGAATTTTAGTCACTCGTACAACATGTTCTCCATGCGATTGGAAGTTAGGGATTGGTTTTTTCAGTTATTTGAAGTTTTCACTCGTTGACTGCAGTGTTCGGCAGTTGACCGCAGACAGTGATAGTTCATTACATGCTCCAAGATCAGGGTTTTGAGTATGAGCATTATTGGGTTCATCTCATGGACATTGTTTAATTTATTTTTGTTGGATAGTTGTATGTATGAAGATATGGATCATTGTACTCTCTTTTGTTGAATCATTCAATGACAAGATAATAAGAAGAAGAATTTGAAATGGTTTTCCCCATAGTGGGTTTTATTCTGGTCTCCGACCAATCCTGGTTTCTCTATGTGTGAATGATTTTATTCTATTATTCCTTTATGTTCTGCTGCATTGATGATGATGATATTGTTCGTTCTACATAGTTGTATATGTTGCTGAATAATGATGTAAATTTGAATAATTTTATGATGTTATGGGGTGAATTTAATGTGTAAATGTAGAAATGAAATTATCAAAGCAAAGAACAATATAGCCCTAAGAAAAAATTAACATGGTATCATAGTTGGGCTGAAGAAAATTCATGGAGATCACCCCTATGATGACACCATTGAAGGATGCAAGAGAGGATGGTGGAGACCTAAAAGAATACTAGGGTTTGAAGGTAACCCTAGGAAATTTGTGTATTAGGGTTTGATGGATGTTATGAGGTTAGGGTTTGAGAGAAACTTTGGTTTATGGCAAATATTTGAGATATGAAGTCTAGAACACTAGCATGATCGATGGGAAAATTTTCAAGCAATTGTGTCATATTTAATGAAGCCCTAGATGGGATAATCTATAGTACGCTTGATTGTTGATAAAGTTGGTTGAAATAGTGAAGGAAACATTTTCATATGGACAATGGACAGTGATGGGTCTTGAAGTCTGGTTCAAAGCGAGATGATCACCTCTCATTGAAGATAAGTACTTTTCAATTTATGATGCTCCATTATGTCTTTACTTTTGTTTAGACTTATGGATCTGATTATTGTTTTGATTATTACTTATACATTTCCTACATGTATATTTGGGTATTTGGATGCTTCTAACCTCCTGATAAGATTTGATAAGTGGATCCTTATCAAGGATCATGGCTAGTGCAAGAAAAGAAGAACTAGCGTCGAAAAAGGTAAAAAGGCACTTGATGAAAAAGTGACAAAGTGCTACAAGATACCTATGTAAAATAAGAAGGTGTACATGTATTTGAATACTACAAGGTATGCATGGTATATAGTTTCAATGTTATATTTTATCTCTAATATTGGATGACAAGGTAAGCTCTAAGGTATGGTGAGGATGTCTCCTTCACAAATGACAGATGCATATGAAAGTTATTTGGATTCATGGTTCTTATGATGACATGGTACACTTGGTATTGAACAAGTATCTTACTTCTTAGACATGATGGATTTCTTGATTCTATAAAGCTACTTAATATTGAAACTTGATATATTGGTATACTAGATGTTTTTCTAACACATCATTTTGGATATATCTTGATCCAATAAAGAAGGCTAACACCTTGATTCTAAAGATGGTAACTTGATACTATTGATATTTTTTTTGAAAAGCATGGTATGTTGGAAATACTGGGGGGGGTGAATCAACGTTTATTTTCAATTGTTATTTTTACCAGTCAGATCACTTATATTTAGAACACAAAATGAAAAATAGGAATAAATGCTTTTATTAATATAATCTTTATAATGAATCAAGTACAATATATATAGGGCTCCAACCCTAGATGAAGACACTGATCTTCAATATTCCATGCTCCAAACTGTTGCCAAGCACCAACTTGGACTTTTGTAAGGCTCCGACCTTTAGGGAACTAACCCTATCTTATCCAAGGGACCAACCTTGAGATTAGGAGCACCAACTCCAAGGACACCAATCTTATATTTTCCAAGCGCCAACTTGGACTTTCTAAGGCACCAACCTTGTCAATTCTGAGGCACCAACCCCAAGGGCTCCAACACTATCTCTAGTACATGCACCAACTTGGTCCCTTGAGGACTCCTATCCTCTAGGGCTCCAACCCTATCTTCCAAGGCACCAACCTTGTCTCCTTGAGTCTCCAACCCTATCTTCCAAGGCACCAACCTTGTCTCTTTGAGGCTCCAACCCTATCTTCCAAGGCACCAACCTTGTCTCTTTGAGGCTCCAACCTCTTGGGATCCAACCATTAGGTTTGCTTCGTCAAGATATGTTTGGTTATACTTCATGTCTCACAATGTCTTCTTCAACGAGCCATGTCAATCTTTAGCTACACCTTCACTTAGTCTCCATGTCACATCATCAATGACTACCTTGTTCTTCACATGAAGGTGTCACCATTGCTCTTCATGTCACCCAAACAAAATTCTCCAAGGTCACCTCATGATGGCTTCAATGCATCATGCTCTTCAATGATCTCCACAAATATTCAATATGATGCTTCAAAAATTTCTCCAACTCTATCCTATTCTGTTCTCAAGAGAAGACTTCAACAAGATCTATTTGTCAAATCCCAATAAATCAACACTTTGACCACGGAAACTATGAGAACTTCGACCATGACAGCGTCAACCATGACAACTACAGCAACTTCAACCACGAAAACTAGGGTAGCTTCAACCATGGCAACTACAACAACTTCGACCACAAAAACTACGACAACTTCGACCACGGAAACTACGACAGTTTTGACCATGACAACTTCTGCAGTTTTGACTAAGGCAACTATGATAGCTTCTACCATGGCAACTACGACAACTTCGACTACGAAAACTACGACAGTTTTGACCACGGAAACTACGACAACTTCGACTATGGTAGCTTTGACCATGGCAACTATGATAGCTTCGACTATGGAAAATACGATAGCTTCGACCATGGAAAATACGATAGCTTCGACCATGGAAAATACGATAGCTTCAACCAAGATTTTATGCCCAAACATAATATCCTTTTTTTCATCCTAAACAATAGTTTCCTTTTTCTCCTCGGCCTTCTGTCTTCTCTTGTACTTCGTATCTGTGAATTATTGCCCGAATTGCTAGTCAAAATGAAGTTTTTAGACATCTATTTATAGATATTTTGTTTATAACTGAAGGGACACATCTATTTGAAGTGAGGCTGACTTGTATGACTGAGTGTAGGTTGGCTCACTGCTAGGAATAATTTCCTTAACTTAAAAATTCAATATCTCACAAACTATTGGGATTTTCAAGGCAAATAAAGGCTCGTTAGAAAGAGGAAAAAACCCTCCTTAAGATGGTCTAGTATCCATTTTGAATGGACACCTCCAAGGTGTCCAAAATATTTTTTCTTTGTGACATTCCTTAAATTTTATACATAAAGATTTTGGGACAACATGAGGAATGTTTCGAACAACTTCTTTGGATTTTTCATTGTTATTAATGTCATCATAGGATCATAGAGTCATTATGTAGGAGTGAAACATCCATGTAGCATGACGCATGAACAATGTCATCATATACTAGTGTAGTCATAGTGCAACATCATTAGGAGAACTCCAAAATAATATTCCAATCATCAAATGATCTCCAACCATGTTATCAAGGCCTCATCAAGTGCCATCATCAACTGTGGTCATTCATCAAGAATATGGCATCATCAAATCTAGTCCTCCATATGTCATCAAGGGCTTCCAAATACTTGGCACTTCTTAAGACTTCCTCATTAGTGACTTGGCATATTAATTGATGACATTCTTATGAAACAAGATTTGTGACATCATCGTTTGGAACTAGGCATCTCAACAATATTTTCCATCTCGTCTAGTGCCATATTGGCATCAATGACAACCTAGATTAACAGTCCCCCCCTTTGTCATTGATAGCAATATTCTTGCCCTTTCAACATTCTCTCCCCCTTTGACATCAATGGCAAATGGGGTGCCCAAGTACTCCCCCTCTCAAGTTGCTTCTTTTCTTTGTGAATAGTAGTTATTCATAGGGATGTTACTCCCCCTTTCATGGTGCTCTTATTGTTGGCAATGTGGTCCATGATAGATGTGCTTAAATTCTTTCATGTGATGAACCAACTCCCCCTGTTTGCATGACCTCCTCTAGCTCATGAAATATTACCTTCTTAGTGATCAAGTGGAAGAGATATTCAATAGTAGTTCATGGATGAATAAGGTATCATGTTCTTCAATGGAATTACTTATGAGAGACGATCTATCAAAGGATGATTTCCCATGTTGCTCATCAAGGATTTCATAGGGCCGATCCATGACTAGTTTATGCAAGAATGATTAATCATCATAAGCTCCCCCTAACTGTATGCATGGTCTTCATTCTGATAGAGTATCCCCATCAAATACTTATATTATCAAGGATCAGGTCAACAACATGTGTTTTGGCTAGAGAGTTCAAGATATTTTTGGATTGAATCTGCTTCTTTCTCCATACTAGTGTAACTTTCTTCTTTGGCATAGTTCTAGCTTGAGTAGGTGCCCAAGTCAAGTTACAATCACATGCCACATGTAAAATGTTATGGAAATTTAATCACTCCATCTTGATCATGAATAAGAAATCATGAATTCTTCTTTCAAAATTACTTCTAGGAGATTGATGGGGACCATTATATTTGTCTTTGTGATATGCCCTACAATCTTTTGCCATGTGCCCAAAGTTTTTACAAGAATAGCAAGAACCAAGAAATATACATTGATACCTGGGAGATGGATATTTCCTTGATGTACTTCTAAATTCTTGTTTCCTTGGGATCCTTTGATGATAACCATTTCTTCTTGCATCCTTGACACCATCTACATTTCTTCTTGGAGGAGGGTTTCTTCCATAGTTGTCTTGACTCTTCTCCTTGCCTTTGCTGGAACTGGGAGCATCAACATTTCTTCCAGGCTTCCTCACATCCTTTTTGTTTGAAGCATTAAGGTTTGCATCATTCTTGCATGAGGATTCACCTGCATAGCCAAGACTTGACTTATCAAGGGGAGACCTTTGATGACTTAGGATGTTGTCTAGGGTTTGAGAACTTTTCAAGTTCTTATTCAGCAATTCAACTTCCTTTTTAAGAAAGACAATATATTCCTTCATTTTCTTGCATTCTTCATCCCTGTTTGATATAAAGATCTCCATTTCTTCCTTCATCTTGGTTGCTTCACATGATTGGGACTTAAGAGAAGTGATTTCTGATCTTAACTTGGTGATGTCATCATCATTTTCTTCTAGTTGGCATATCATGGTGTTTCTCTCCTTTTCTGCTTCATCAACTTGTCCTTCTATGAATATCAAATATTCCATCACCTTCTCAGCTCCTTGTGCTTGTTTCCTTGCTTCTTCTAGTTGAGATTGAAGGGAGGAGACCTCTTCCTTGTATTGACCAATCTCTGCTTCAAGTTTGTTCAAGGTTTTGTGCCTTTGTTCAAGGTGGCTTGACAATGTATCTTCCCATTTCTTTGCCTTATCCAATTGATTTGTCATGGATATGATTTCTTCATGATGTTTTCTCTTGTTTTGAGAAATTCCTCCTTTAGCTTGGCGAGCTCTTCATCTCTTTCTTGTACTTGAAGCTTGACAAGGTCAACTTCCTTCCTTGTTTTGTCCTGGTCACCAACTTGAATTTTCTTATTAAGTTCCTCATTTTCCGTTTTCAAATTGTTAATCTCTTCCATGGTAGCCATAATTTTAGTGAGGAGATCTTCTTCAAAATCTTTTTCATTCTCTTCATCTTCTAGGTCTTCTTTAGCCTTGATGTTATCATTCTTATTTTCAGCTTCCTTGATGGGTTCTAGATTTCCTTCTTGTTTTCCATCATTTTCTTGACTAGAGAACATTGTCAACAATCCTTTTGAGTGAAGATCGTGAAGTTTATCCCATATGCCTTTTGCTGACGAACATTTTTCAAACTTGGCCTTCAAAGAATCAGGTAGCCCATTCAAGATTGCTTTCATTGCTCTTGTATTATGTTCCTTGGATTCTCCATCCATCATGCTATCAACAATCACCGATTTCTAGACTTCAATGCCTTGAGTCTTTAAGAAATTCCTCATTCTTACCTCCCATATATCAAAGTTTTCATTGAACAATGGAGCCTTCACAAATTGATTGACTTCAATTTCGGTTGTTGAGGGAGACACATCTTTAGGAGGATTGGAGACTTTGTTCCTTGGCTTTGCCATTTATTTTCTAAGGATCAAGCTTCAAGCTGCTAGGCTTTGAGTGAAGGTATTGGCTTTGATACCAATTATTGGAAATACTGAGAGGGGGGGTGAATCAATATATATTTTCAATTGTTATTTTTACCAGTCAAATCACTTATATTTAGAACACAAAATGAACAATAGGAACAAATGCTTTTATTAATATAATCTTTATAATGAATCAAGTACAATATATATAGGGCTCAAACCCTAGAAGGAGACACTAATCTTCAATATTCCACGCTCCAACCTGTTGCCAAGCACCAATTTGGACTTTTGTGAGGCTTTGACCTCTAGGGCACTGACCCTATCTTATCCAAGGCACCAACCTTGAGATTAGGAGCACCAACTCCAAGGACACCAATATTATATTTTCCAAGCACCAAATTTGAATTTCCAAGGCACCAACCTTTTCAATTTTGAGGCACCAACACTAAGGGCTTCAACCCTATCTCTGGTATAAGCACCAACCTGGTCTCTTGAGGACTCCTATCCTCTATGGCTCTAACCTTATCTTCCAAGGTACCAACCTTGTCTCTTTGAGGCTCCAACCTCTAGGTCTCCAACCCTATCTTCCAAGGCACCAACCTTGTGAGACCAGGCAGTAACTCCTCAACCAAAATTGATTTGTATATCTTATTCCTTTAGGTAGGTCTTCATTATATACATGAGGGAGAGACTGTTCACTTCATCTCCCGATGACTGTTCATATTACTTATTTATTTATTTACATTATATTCATCCAATCCCAATGATTAGGTGTCAACATTCCCCCCCTTGATCTGAAGGGATGTTGGTGAGTCCACGCATCATTTTGAATCGTTCAAGTTTTTCTCTTCCAAACGATTTGGTGAAGATGTCTGCAATTTTATCATTAGTGGAACAATGACGGAGATGGATTGTTTTGGCCTCAACATGATGTCAAATCAGATGATATTTAGTATTGATGTGCTTCGTTCGATCATGGAACTTT